>KZ807101.1:67086-86307 GCA_000696205.2 Oncopeltus fasciatus
TCCTCCATAGCAGTCCTCCTATTGCTTCCAAGTTCCAAGTGACTGTCATATTAACAGTTTTATTGGAAAAACAAAACACTTTTTTTCTGGTTTTATATATTTATGACAAATATTTAAGGAAAGTTAAAAGAAGTAATTAATGAGAGGGAATAGAATAAAAAATCTATCTGTCCCAGCCAGGACTCAAACCTAGTGTGTTGGGAATTTAATAATATTAATATCTGGCTCGTCCCGGTGGTGTAATGGAAACATACCGGCCCGGAAAGTAGGATATCCAGGTTCGAGTCCTGTCTGGGACAGATAGATTTTTATTCTATTACCTCTTATTAATTACTTCTTACAACTTTCCTTAAACATTTGTCATAAATATATAATAAAACCAGAAGAAAATAGTTTTGTTTTTCAAATAACACTATTTATATGACAGTCACTTGGGAGCAATATAAGAAATTGTGCCATTATGAAGTGATTAAATAAAAGAGCACATTTCAGTGTGCTGTGAAATTTTCCAGAAATTTTGAGGTAACTCAAAATTACACGACTAACTGTTCTTTGATATATCTACACGGCAGACACAGTAACGTCATCTTTGAGAACTCATAAATCTGGAAATATTCGTTTGGAAGAGAGGGCATATCACTTCATCCTGACTTCCTCTTCTTATTCAGCAGCTTTCTTTACCATTGACGTATTCCATTTCTAGAACATTATCATATGACTTTTTCTTTTTTAGAAAATAATACAAATTATAGGAGATAATATCTTAATACATATATGATGTCAAGTTTCTCTGCGAATCAGATGCTTTTCTATATATATATATATATTTCGAAATCAAGAACAGGTGGGATAGAGAGTGCAGTGCAAACCCAAATGAAAATATTTCAAGGAGCAAAATTTTTGGGGATCTCTCGCCCTTCGTCAGTAAGAAGTGAAGTTATACTAGGCTAGTATCTCTTCACTTCTTACTGACGAAGGGCAAGAGATCCCCAAAAATTTTGCTCCTTGAAATATTTTCATTTGGGTTTGCACTGCACTCTCTATCCCACCTGTTCTTGATTTCGAAANGGATAAGTTGACTGTTGAACAGGTTTGCGGTATGAATTATTAGCGTGGGGACATAACTTATGTATGCCGAAGTAGCAACTTCTCCAAAGTAGATGTGACCAACCCCCGAGAGATCGGCCCTGCGCACGACACTGGAAGGGGGAGGGAGAAAGTTCGTCTCTTCTAGCCCAGGACACCAGCATAAATAAAATATCCCTTAAAACAAAAACAAAAAAAAAGTCTAAATCGAGGAAGATAAACCACTTTTCAGGGTTTCATTCGCTAATGGAAAACAAGATAAAACGTATTACCAAATTACGTCACATATCCGTCTAAGGCAGAGTAAGTTATTACTGTTTACCTCACTGTTGTCCTTAAACCCTTAACTATTCTAGAAGGGACATAAACAAATAAATACATACATTTATATGTGTGTGTGTTGGTTTCCTAAAGTAAAAATATTGAATCCTATGTTTTATTAAAAAAGGTTCATATATATATATATATATATATTGAGAACGGAATCTTCCTAAATCTGAAATGATAAATTTCTACTTATCACCAACATCGGCTGTGTAAAGACAGATGCTGGTTCGTCCATGGTTTAGGATTTACATGGTTGGTGGAGGTTCGTGGCCGTCGAGTATTGTGCTGGAGAAATAGTACAGTGTTTCGGCCAGGATCAGAAATATAAAATCCTCCAAAATTATTGGATAATTATTTTATTATTGTAGAAGTTTCGCCTTGACTTGTAAGTTATCATGAGGGCGATAATGATGTATGGAGAGACGGAGGAGATTTATGGTCACATCACAGAGTGCAGAGCTAAACTGAGATGCGATGCATCAGTTTAGCACTATGAAATTTTTGCGACCATAAACCTTCTTTGGAGACATAATCGGCAATAATAAAATAATTAACTAACACTTTTGGAGTATTTTATTTCTCTGACTCTAGCCGAAACCTTGACGAATTTCTCCAGTTTAGGACTTGCATAGTATTCATATCGCCACTTTCCATTTCCACTTCCAAATGTTCATATTTGAGTAAGGAAATCCAGCTATTTATGTACATATTCATAAACCATGTTATAAATATAACAATTTAATGACACATCTCAGAACAGGTGGGAAACAATTTATTTCATTCAATTTTAGTGCAACAAATGGATAGCTCGAAATGTTGAAGTCGAACTTCGATAACTTACTCTATTTTATAACAATGTAAAAATAATAATAATACGATATGAATAATATTTTGCTGAATTACATACGTTCAATTATATATACATAATGCAATTTAATAATATCAAATCTTCATAATTAAAGGAAATGTTAATATTATAGTGGAAACATAATACGTCTTTTACCTGTACCTACCAAGTATATGTTTTTCTTAGATTTGAATGAAACAAATTTTCATCTTGTACGTAAAATCGATGAATTTAAGACATTTTTTCTAAATTGACGTATTGATGTGAATTGGTACTGCTATGGAATCCTCCATAGCAGTCCTCCATAGCAATCTTCCATAGCAGTCCCTCCATAGCAATCCTCCATAATCCTCCATAGCAGTCCCTCCATAGCAATTCTCCATAACAGTCCATAGCGATCCTCCATAGCAGTCCTCCATAGCAATCCTCTATAGCAGTCCATAGCAATCCTCTATAGCAATCCTCCATAGCAGTCCTCCATAGCAATACTCCATATCCATCCCCCATAGCAGTCCCATAGCAATCCTCCATAGCAATTCTCCATACCAGTCCATAGCAATCCTCCATAGCAGTCCTCCATAGCAATTCTCCACAGCACTCCATAGCAGCCTCATAGCAGTCCTCCATAACACTCCATAGCAGCCTCATAGCTCCACAGCACTCCATAGCAGCCTCATAGCAGTCCTCCATAACACTCCATAGCATAGCAATCCTCCATAGCAGCTGCTAGCGGTCCCTTTCCTTGAGGGAAGTTTGATTAAACGTAAATATCTTATTACTAATGACTACCTCTAAGATAAAGGTTCGCATATGAATTTGAAGTGTTTCTCCCAATGCAATCCTACCTTAAGTGATACTAAAATCGTGAAATGAGGCACGGACTTATCTTCCGAGCAAGGACAGTGTCTGTCGTGCCTAAGATATTCCCTAATGGAGGTCGAAGTTAAGAGTTCTTCCTCAAAGGTCCCCTGTGGACTGCCTTACGTTCAAGATACAGTTAGAGTGGATAACGCCGGCGACTGAAAAATAGGACGAGAGCTTTCACTCCCCAGCTGAAAAGCACGATTTTCAGCCAATGGCGTCTTTTTCCTCTTCCTTTCCCTTACCCAAATAAGGAATATTATTAACGTCCACCATTATCTAGAATAGGGTGTTCTTAGCTTTGTCTAGTTAGAAAGTTTTATACCCAACATCTATGGAACATAGTTTTATATCTAAAACACATTATTTTTCAAGGACTCCATTCCAAATTACAATATTTTATGTATAAATTGGAAATTAATTTCTTACTCAGTTATCTCTATACTTGTGATAAATATTAGTTAAAATATACTGATGTCTAAATGGAAAGTTTTTTGACCGTAGGTATTATTATAAGATGGTTGTTTTTGTTTGGGTTCAGCCAAGGTAGTTTCAAAAAATAAAAAAATTTAAAAATGTATTTTTTAAGTTATCTGCGAACGTTTCGGCTTACATTGTAAGCCATCTTCAAGGCTATCATGAAAGCGAGAGGGGAAACAGTCATGAAAATGGTATCTTGGCGATACAATGTCCCCTCTCGCCTTCATGATTGCCCTGAAGATTGCTTACAATGTAAGCCGAAACGTTGGCATAAAACTTAAAAAATACACTTTTTTTTTTTTTAATTTGTGTTTTTTTTAATCTACCTTGACCAAAACCCAACAAAAAAAACATCTAATTATGCTGATATCTATTTTTATAAATGGACTAGTGCATCTAATAAATGATCTATTTAATCACAATATATAATATAAGTATAAAATTAATAAAAATAACTTTTAATGTTGCAACTCACACACTTCTTAATATAACTGGTTGATATAATATAATAAGTTGGGGCCAGGGATCTAAGGATTAGCTTAGGATTAGTTTGAAAGCATGCTCAGTAAAGCTGTGCCACCCAACATCCTAGGATTGGTTTCGGACCTGTTTGGGGCATGCACAGTGAAGCTGCACTGTCTAACAATCATCGAAAATCATCCAACGTCCTCAGGATAATTAGACAATAACTGCTGCAGAAAATACTTAGAAAGATTTATTTTCCCTCTCTCTAGCTCCCCTTGAATATAATTCAAAAAAATAATTAAATATAGCTTTTTTTAAAGATAGAAATCACGCATGGGCTGTAAATATATTCTCTAAAATCTGTTTAGGATACACCAAAAATTCTGCATACATCAGGAATAAACCTTAAGTTTTGTCTGTTTTGACTCAAACTTTTAATCTTCATACAATGGTAAGTTTAAATACCATGGACCTAAATAAGTCTAAACAAATATGTTTAGCGTAAAAGGATGAAATATTGGAGCTCTTATTCTTGCAAAAGTGCAGATCTCTAAAAACTAAAATTAATCAAATTATTTATATTGGTAAGTTTTTATTAAATATACGTTGAATTGTGATTTTTATAAAATTAGGATTTCCACAAGAATGTCTTGTTCGAACATAAATGGTGATTTCAGGTGAGGGTTGAGCATTTACTGACTTCAGTCCAGTTATTGTCCAAATCTGGGTTTGAGAAATAAAATCTTAAGACACCAACAAAATACTTTGATTTGTGAAATCCTCTAAAAAAAAAAAAAAAAAAAAAAAAAAAAAAAAAAAAAAAAAAAAAAAAAAAAAANGGTCGCCTGACCATTTCAGTCGTAGTGTAATAAGTCAAAGGTCTTAAGGTTACAGTGAAGTGATGATGTACCAATACAGCAGTTGATAGGATGTTTCTGGAAAAATATCTGTGCATAGTTTTATGGAGATCCTTTAAGACACATTTGATCCACAGTAAATAGTAAAAGACGTCATAAATCAATGTTATGCTCAAACCCTCTGTCTTGTACACAGGTTTCTTTTATTCTCTTAAGTCTAAGAATATAAATATATATATATATATACACATGTAGGTTATGCAGAGCCATTCTCTTAGTTCACGCTTGACGTACCCTACAGTTCTGAGGAGACAGCTAGAAGGAAGTTATCACTCCCAAAAAGAAGTATGGCCATAATGAGATTCACAATTATATCGAACACTGTGGACGTGATCATGAATTCAGAGGTAGACCACAAGTGAAAGTGAACGTTGTTGTGTTTCTTTATCCTAGCCCCCCTGAGACAGGGAAAAGTTGGTGCGTACTACTTCATGTAATTGTCCACTCCCGACTATTACTTTTCTACTCTTTTTTTTTTTTTTTTTGCCGAACAGAACACCATCAAAAGGAGTAAATGATAGTCCGTCGCACAGCAGCAGATGATGGTCAAAAATAAGTGTAAATTGCTGCTAATTAGCCTGAGTTGTCAAAAGCCGGAGAAGTCAATCAGTAAAAAATTTAAGAGTATTAAATGCTTGGCTCTAGACTCGCTGGGAAGGGAGAATAGGGGGAACCTATCGTAATTATATCAGTAACTATATTTAATAATAAAAGTTCCGCGTTAAAATTAATTTAACACAAACGCGAGAAAAAATATTTTACGCTGCTATCTAGGAAACATAAGTTTGAATAAAAATTAAAATTAAGATGAAGTTATCACAATTATAAGTTTCTTTGCTACTATTTTATAAATATAGAAAACTTCCTTTGAACTCCCTTTCCCATTATCACACTTGAACCACAAATTTAACAGCTTGCAATTGAAGCGTAAATAGTGAATTTCATTTATATATTTTATACAAATAAATGGGCCTTACCAACTACCGAAATTACATTTTTTTTTTAAATCTATCCTTATCCAATTAAGGTCATAGAGGGAGGAGTACTTATTCTTAACACCCTGGCTCTGACCACATATTTTTGATAAAGCTAATAAAAGCTATGGATTTGAACCCGCAGAGCCAGACTTGAGGGTACCAAAGAAACCTCGGCCAAATCAGCTAAATTTTCACATTCCAAAGAATAGGGAAAATAAAGAAAATTTTTAGATATTTCAGCTTCTGTAATATTGCATCGGTGAACATTTTGAATATTCACATTATGCTTTTCTCGTCACCTCATTAAGAATACTCATTTCTTCCTAGAGCCTCAATGGAATTTAGTTTTTTCTTCTCAATTTTTTTTATATGGTGTTAGCCTCCCTTTCTATCACTTAGGGCCATGGAGGGAGAGGCTATCTACAAGTTGTCATCCCATTCTAAACACCCATGGCACAAGGCAAGCTTTTATTTATAAATAAAAGATTTCCTTAAACGGCATTTGAACCCGCAGTCCTAGGCTTTTTTATGTGTAATCTGTCTTCTGGGTAAATTCAAAATGAACTCTAATGATGAGAAATTTAAACTCAACTTTAGAATTACACTGCTTTACCATCTGTTACCAGATTTGTGGGATCTATCAGTCCACATGTGACGACCGATCTAAGAGTGTAAACCTCTACACAAAATCGCAGGTACTAAAAAGTTAGTGGGCCTGAGAGCAGAACTAACCACCTTGTTATAGATTCCACGTCAGCTAGAAATGTTAGCTGAGGCTTGTGGTCAAGCGATCTCGAATATACACATGATGCGAATGAAGAGCTTCCAATAAAGTCAATAAATCAAAAATAAAGCCAACCAAAAAGAAAGAATACAACAAGAAAACATGCGTGTGTGTGAGTTTGTTTTATTTCGGTTGATTCGGCATCTTCAACGGCCTCATAGGTGTACTGCACATGTTACTCTACTATCGAATAATATATTAACAGTTTCATTACATTTTGCTAAAATAATTGATTTATATTGTATTTTAAGCCGAAAGGTTCTGCATTTTACTATTTAAATAAAATTATAAATGTAAACTACTTATTATAAATATATATTGAAGTTGTGGGTTTTAACTGATTCCCTCTGTGAAAGTTTTTATTTGAATTCTGTCAATAACTTATTTTTCACTCATAAGTTATTGACAGAATTAAATTATTATTGATTTCTGTCAATAACTAACTGGCTCATAATTTAAGGAAAACATTACATTTATCCTTGGAAAGAGAGGGTCCCTGGAAATGGGGAGCAAGCCAAACTCTTATATACTTCTTAGGAAAAGAGACAACAATAATTTATTTTTGGCCCAGGCCCTACGAGAGAGCGAGTAAAGCCTGATTCCCTTGAGAGAGGTGTTTGTTCTTGTTACATTGCGCGGAAACATCGATAGTATCGGGGAGGAGCCAGCGGTCTGGAAACGGTCCACTGTCCGCCTCGTCGAGCACCTTACGAATGGTCATTCCGGGAGCTGGCTCTGCCGATCAGTCTTTAGCGGGGGAGTGGCGAGGAGCGGGGGGGGGGGGGAGCCTCTCCAGATCTGCTGGAGTACGCCGCCGGAAGTTCTCTCAGGCCTCCTTCCTCTGATGATCTCATTTAGAATCTTGGGAATCCCTTTGTCACATGACGAGGGAACACCATCCAACAATGACAATAAGGGTATAGGAATAACAATTATCCTAAAAGTATTTTTACTCTGAAGTACACTGTAACATATTGTTAAAACTAAAGACATCCTTTGTCTGGGAAGGGATGCAGGAATACTTGGAAGTCATTATAGAATCTTCTAGGCCTGTCTCGTCACTTCCACGAAGTTATAAAAGCAGCTCGTCAGCAGCCCCCCAAGGCAGTGCTATGTTAGAATCTGTGTCACTTTCCGAGGCAGTTCCGACCGTTGGGCTGGTAGTGGTCTTTGCAATGCCGGAAACAATGAAGTAATAAGAGATAGTGATTAACAAGTAATCTTGAGGCATCTTTGTAAATAAGCATATTTAATTTATTCGTAAATAATCACTTATTTATTAGCTGTAAGTAATTTTATATATTATATTTAATGATTTTTTAGTAAGTAAGGGCAGAGCCCGTAAGAATATGTTTTATTTTACTCTTACATATGGTAGAATCAATTTGTGTGTTACAATTTTTCTGCTTGGAAGGAATATTTTTCATAATTGTGACCATTTTTCCTCAGGTCGCCTGACCATTTCAGTCGTAGTGTAATAAGTCAAAGGTCTTAAGGTTACAGTGAAGTGATGATGTACCAATACAGCAGTTGATAGGATGTTTCTGGAAAAATATCTGTGCATAGTTTTATGGAGATCCTTTAAGACACATTTGATCCACAGTAAATAGTAAAAGACGTCATAAATCAATGTTATGCTCAAACCCTCTGTCTTGTACACAGGTTTCTTTTATTCTCTTAAGTCTAAGAATATAAATCTTTTTTACCTTACTAATAAACGAGTGAGGTTTATGGTCGCATCTTCAGCTAACTAATAAAAGTTTTGTTTTTAACTAAAATTGAATATGAAAACTGTCAGTAGCAGTAAGCAGAAAAAATGTTTTTAAGACAGCCTCATTTTAAAATTTTACATTTTCACTTCTCTTGTAAATGATGTGGAAAATATAGTAATATTCACGCTGAAGCACCGAAACTAGTAAGATTCATTGAAGTTTCATTAAAGTTGGCTATATATATAAGTGATTTTTTTTATATCCTTTATTTACCTATTACATTCTTTTAAACATAAATAAAAACCTTTTGTAGTTTGATAACAATGAATAATAATAAAAAAATGACATTAATGATTGTCACATGAGGAGAGAAAGTGACCAGACTCTTAATATATTAATTGATGAAATTGAATGCATTTAGTGGAGAGGACGATAAGTGTAAACAAATCAGCAAAATTTGTATAATTTGATTTCTTATTATTATTTTATTATTGCCAACGATTCGACTTAACTTAATTCATTATCAGAGCCATAGTGATATCTGGAAAAATTTCCGAGGGAGGTTTATGGTCACATCTCATAGTCCAGAAATGTTTAGTTCTGGAGTATTTTATATGCTGGAGTAATAAATTACTCCAGAACAATTTTAAAGGATTGTATTTTCATGATCCTGGCCGAAACCCTGACTTATTTCTCCAGTATATTTATTTACAGGAATACAATTTTCATACATAAATAATTAAATATAAAATATCAAAATATCATTTTACAAATATTTTCTAATAGGCTGCCTTCCTTCGGCATTTTGATATTTTATCTTTCAACAATATTTTCCAGGCGGGAATATACTCTTCCTCGGCGGGAAATTAATTTGATGTTTACATTTTCTCGTGACACCCACTTTATAGGTAGACCAAGATGATGTTAGGGGCGGGATAAAAAGGATTTGGTGATGGGATCTGCGCAGAAACCATGCGCAGTAGACTGCAGAGCCTGATGTTTTTCAGCAGTCATAGGATTTACAAGTGCAAAAAAACATGTATAATTCGATGTTCACGTAGGCTTCGTCAGATGTATTTACCGTAGAGAATTCTCTATTCAGCCCTGAAGAAGCCATCACATGATGTGCGAAAGCTCGGCAACTATCAACAACTTGACACGGTCCAACCCGGAAGAAGAAACGGTAAATGTATAATTCGACTCAGTAACTCATAAAAGATTTATTTAAATCATAATATATTTTTTAGTAACAATAATAAAATGCTGCCCAGACCGGTAGAAATAATAAGTTATGTAGACTATTTGCAATATTTAAAGAATTATATCCGATATCTCTGTAATAAACCTTTGAGTGAAATTTAATCCTTCCTATATCCTAGTGGAGTTCTTTGATAAGTAGGCATTAATTCTTTTAGAACACCAAAAACTGGTAAAGCCCTAGGTATTGAAAGAATTGATATAATCTCAAACATTTCCATGCTATTGTTAACCGGTAGGCTTCAGAGGGAGTTAAAAATAAATATATATTGCTTGAGGAATCAAGCAGGCTATCTCACAGGCTTTTCAACTATCAATAACATATTCAATTTAATATAATACGAATTAAGACACTACCCAAAAAAAATTACTTGGTTTATATATATATATANTGCTATTGAGGAAAAAATAATTATTCGCCGAATTGCTACGTAGGACAAATAAATAATCATTATATATATATATGTGTGAGTGTGTGTGTGTAATGATATGTATTTAGGGCGCCAGGGTAGCTCATGAGATTTGTTCTGGTCTTGCAATCCTGGCTCTTCGGGTTCATACCCGTCCTTATTGATAAAAAAAAAAAAAAAGAAAAAAAGCTTGTCGTGAGCCGTGGATGTGTAGATAGGATGGCTACCATACCATATCCTCTTGAGTTGTTGTTAGTTTAAAAAAAAAATTAGGTAAATTTAATGTTAATGAAGTGACACATAACTATAAAAAGCGACTTGATTTGTCAAATATAAATGCTTTATCCTTAATTAAATGACGTTCATGATGCAGGAGTTATTCATAAATAGTTCTCAAACCAGAATTTATTTTTATTGCGGAACTGTTTTGCTAGAGCTAGGAAGCACATTTACGATTATTTATTAAAATGCACGTTAAACCTCGTGATATGTTAATTTCTGGTAAAGATAGTTAAATAAATGTCTCTATAAAATAACTCTATGAAAAAACTGTTCCAACTGTTAATGCACTTAAAATTAATTCAAAATACATATTCATATTCTTAATATCAGTCTTAAAACAAACTGACATCAATATTCTCTGCTCTGTACATGGCTTCTAAAAGGTGTTTTTTTTTTCTTTTTACCATTATCTTCTTTAAGTAAGATGTGGATGCCTTCAATTATATATTTATTCTTAGAACAATGTTTCACTAGACCTGATTCATTGCCATTTGCTGAACTGTTTTTGCATAATTTTTGTTCTAGTATATCCTATGTCTTAAAGAGTGCATAATTCCGCCAACATATATTGCTAAGCAATTTAATCTAACTATTTTATATACCTTGTCCTTTAAATTTGAAAAAAAAAAAACATTTTTTAATTTATTATTTTCTTAGGCAATTTCTAATATTTTTAGCTAGTCCTTTCTTATATGTGAATTGATGGTACTTTTTAATAATGCCCATGCTCTGTTCATTATTTATATTGTAAATAGTATAATTTATTATACCCTCTAGCCCAATATTTTTTAATTAAATATAAAGGGTAAAAGGTTGTTTGGTTTCCAAAAACAAGCTGTACAACCTTGGTTTGACCTCCTTCAAATATTTCTTATCGGTTAAGCTGATGATGTTGAAAATGATTTGAGAAATAATTTAATGTAGTATCACTCGTGCTTTCTTTTTTTAGTATATTTATTCAAAAATATTATTTTTCTATTGCTTTCTTGTTCTACTGTAAATTCAAGATTATGGGGAAACGAGTTTAGTTCTGCCAAGAACCTATTTATATCATTTTTATTAATTTATACTGGTGAATCTCGAAGAATTTTTACTATATTTTTCAATTCTATAATTTTGGATGTGAGATATAGTGAATGGATGTATTTAATTGTGGTTGAGTGTCAAATTTAGTGTTGAAATAAAATGAGGAAAAGGGGAGTTTAGGCGGTAAGAATTTATAATAGTTGTATTTTTGTTGTTATTTTAGTTAAACCGTTTAAATAACTTGATAGGTGTTAAACATATTTTTCTAACGATTATATTCTATAAAATGTTTACAATAAAGGCTTGTTAAGGAAGAAATTTAAGAATGTAGCTACAATGGGTGAGCACTTCCACCACTTTTATATTCCCGGCCAGTCTAGAGGAAACTTCAGTGGTCAACCTCTCATTTATCTCCATAATTATTAAACATAGGAAATCGGCTTCTAAGCCATATAGCCGTAATCTATTACGCAGCTTCTGTGCGATGGAATTTTCCATTTATTAAAAGAAATATTTTGCAGACGCTAAATAAGAATTTAATAATACAGAAACTTTTATTTTTTTTATTCAAAATACAATCAAAACACAATTCACTTCTCGAATGCTCCTGGATAATCCTGATAATCCTGTATGTCAATTTTATTATGAATATTTGTATTTGATGAATAACCGTGTATAAATAAGAGTAATCTAGTCATTTTTGAATAATATAAATTTATTCATTATTATTAAAATATGTATGTTGATATTTATTAATAGAAACACACCGTGTATTTATTTATTTCTTTAATTAAATGAGGACTCTTACCAAATCAATTTATTTTATATTTATTCTCAAATCCGATTGGATGTTCAGATAAGAGAGCCTTTTCACTTACTTTTAGCCCCACTCACATGTGGTAAACCCTTACCACAAATGAGTGGGCCCTTGTGGTAAACCCCACACACTTCTAAGTTAACCCCTGTGGTTTGAGGAGTTTTGTTAGCCTGTCCCAGTCGAGACGTTTTTTATTGGTGACAATAGGGAAATTCCTTAGGATGGAGTTGTGTGGGCCTTCCTGCTACTGGACCTATGGTAAGTACCTAGGATAACTGTTCCAATCCAGTTATAGCCAATCTTCTTCTCTGATGATTTTTTTTTTTCTGTAACAGAATATATTGCTTAATTTTTTTTTATTTATTATATTTAACAGAGAATCAGAGTGAGGTTTCATATCACAGAACGTAGTACAAATCCTGATTATGGACATTTTTCAAACAACTCTTTAGGCATTGTAACATAGTAGGGAAGACAATTCTAGTTTTTACAAAACTTATTTATTTCAGCTGATAGATTTCAAAACCAACGACTTCATCTTCAGACCTGAGGAATCTACTGGTGTGGATTTAAAACGGAGAGTATGGAAGTCACTCTCTTAAAGCTAGAGATTCCTCAGCTTCTATATGAAATGTAGAAGATCTGCTGCTAAAATGAAATATAGTACCTAGACAATGGGTTTTTTGTGACAAACAAAACGCCATGTTCATAATCGTAACCATTTGTTATTGCAATTAAAAACTTATAACCCTTAACTAAATCTTTTAATGTTTCAAAAGGGCACATATAAAACTTCTATCATGACTTTCAGAAAATCATGTTAAGTTTTCGAGTAAAGAAAAATAGGACTTGCAACATATGATTAATAGAAAATATTTTTATTCAGTTTTAGGATTATGTGTGTCTTTAAAATTCAAACAATAAAATTTGTGAGTAGGCGAGGGTTTATGGTTTTGAATTTTCAAGACAACTAAAATAATTTATTTAACAAGAAAGAAACTAAATTATAATTGAAATAAACTATTATTAGCATTTAAAAAAGTACTCTCATACCTTATATTCTCCGTCTTCATTGGTTTCTTTATAAGAAACCAATGAAGACGGAGAATATAAGGTATGAGAGTTCTATATTCATTGGTGGTAGAAATAATAATAACCCTTTAGATTATTTACTTTAAAAAAGTAATTATTTTTAATTAAAAATAATATTACATTAATTTATGACTTACATTAATGTTACGTATATTATACAAAAGTGTAAATGGGAAATGCTCAATCTTAAAATTAATTCCAAGTAAAATAAAGCAACAACGGTTTAATTATTGATTCAATATTCATAGAGATTTTTACTGGATCCTAAACTACTTTATTAATGTAAAGATTGATTAAATGTCGAATGAATTATCAATTTTCAATTACCTTAAGACAAATTTGACCATTTAAAAATAAAATGTAACAAAAACATTTATCTAAAATAATGTATAAGTGAACGAAGATATACGAAAAAAAAACCTTATGTAATAATTAATTTTTTAAAAAAGAAACCTGCCAACCACCAAGGGTCATTATTACTTCTAAGCTTTTCTTTTGTCAATAAATAATAAATAAATAGCCTGGCTGTAATTTTTTTTTTTTTTAAATCAAACTTTATGTTCGTTAGTAAATGATATTTATGATAATGAAATAAAAAAGTTTTAAGTATAAATTTAAATAAATAGTTTCATTAATCTTGAAGAAACCGAACATAGATATATGGTCCCGACGTCACCGGCAAGAATAAGAAGTAGCTCCGTCAGACCCCTGGACCCTCCCCCATCTGCACTGTAGATATGTATGGGGGGGCAAGAAGTATGCTCCTCACGATGGAACTTTGCAGTGGGAAGTAGAGTGAGCACATTGTGAGGTTCCAGGACACCTTCCTCGAACCGCGCGTCACTCCCTCCGGTAATGGCACCCGGGCAGACGGCCCACCACTTTGGGTGTACTTTCCAGCCTGAATGAGTTCAGAGCTGTGGAACGGCGACAATATACTGGGAAATCACGCTGATTGCTCCAACGCTGTGGTGAACCTTAATTTTGTGGCGCCGGCGGTCTCCAGGTCAAAGCTGCTCTTTCTGCTTGTCCTTTCTGTTGTGGCCCACCTTGAAGAAATCCTTCCTCTCATTGGACGGCTCTGACCACCTAAGGACCAGCTGATTGTTGGAGTCTGCCTCGAAGTACTAAACTATTTCATGTTTCTTCAAAGATAAACATATATGAGGGTAAACGAATGATACAAAAATGTACGTCTATTCCATTTGATCTTCCATTAAGCCCCACAGTTTCCAGAGAGCCTAAAGAAACCACAAGGTATGCCTTCCCTCTCATGCCCATCATTGTAATTTTCTTCTTATTCTTTTTTTTTAATATTTAAAACATCTTCTGATTTATGTTGTAAAAAAAAAAAATAATGGAGCCAGCACAAAACTCAAAATTACAATCTTAAAATTTTTTAACTTCTTGTTATTTATTATATAGTTTGTTCTTATAATAAGGAATAAATTCACGTTTATCAATTTATTTTCTCTCTAAACTCCGTTCCCTCTCGACCACCTCTGCCAATAACGAACTCGTCCAATGGTTTTCAAGAACATGTTTCAAAACTGATTTTGGATTCTGTCTGAAAGTATATATACTGGGCTACGGGTCGACAGTAATTTAAATACAGAGATAAATTTCATTTCATTTATTGTAATACATAATTCTACTACTAATGATAGAAAATAATTAAGTCTACTGCCCTTAAACGAAGAAATAAATAAGTAGAATAGACAAATTACTTACAGCTAATTAACAAACATATATAAATGAATTAAATGTCCTTATTTACAAAGAGGCCGCAGAACAACTTGTCCGCACTTACTAATTACTGTCACTAAACGTTTCACTGTCACTAGCCCGACGCTCAGAGACACGCGATCTGACACTGACTCCCAGGGTTTTATCTCTTATTACATTTTCAGCTTGCCTATGGCGGACCTATGAGTCCAGCTGTATTATTTATACTTCCTAATACTCTTTCATATATTTCAAGGACTTTACATTTTACATTATAATATTCTAGGCTTATCCTAACTAGTTAATAATAATAATAAATGAGGAGGGAGCTCATAATTTTATGTCAAGCGGTACTTAAAGCTACAATTTACATATCTTAAAAAAAATTATTTTATACTATAACTTATTTCTATATATCTACCCTTAACAGGTATATATGTATATGTACGGAGGGTTGACATTTATTAATGCTGGGTAATGTGGGGGGAGATGTCAATCTCTAAGAGAAGATGTATATTAGTCAAACCATTAGCTCGTTCCGGTGGTTTAATCATACCGGCCCGAAAAGCAGGAGATCCAGGTTCGAGCCCTGGCTGGGACAGATAGTTTTTTATTCTATTCCCTCTCATTAATTGTTTAAAATTTACGTGGGATAAAAAACCACAACTAAATTATTATTGATAAATGAAAATTTAAAAAAGTAAATAACGAGAGTCGAAAAATAGCTAGACTATGTCAGCTCCTTCAAGCATAAGACGATGTATTCGTCTTTCTCGTGGGTTAGGCTCTCGCTAATGTGTTGGGAATTTAATAAGTTATCTAGTTCGTCCCGGTGGTGTAATGGAATCATATGGGCCGGGAAAGCAGGAGATTCAGGTTCAGGTCCTGGCTGGGACAGATACAATTTTTTTATTCTATTCCCTCTCATTAATTGTTTAAAATTTACGTGGGATAATAAACCACAACTAAATTAATATTTATAGTTGTCTATTAGTTTGTGCATCTGTGGTGGTTCTTCCTATACCTGGGGGTAGCAAGGAGGGGTGATTTCCCTGAATTGTGGGTTCACACAATTTAAAGAATTTTTTATGTCGTAGGAGGAAAAATCTTCGCCTTTTGATATGTCAAATTCTTTGTGGAGGAGTTGGGGCGAATATCTGTAGATTTAATCTCTGCTGGAGGTGTCCTAGAAGTATTTTAGCGATAAACTCAATTTTACGTGCATTCTGTTTCATCAGTAGGTTGCTTAACTTAGATACAGATGTCTAAATATTTTTATATATCAGATCATGATTTTAGCAGATTTTTTCTTATGGAAATAACGCTATTCACGTTCACACTACGATGAGACTATTGAACAATTCCCTTGATTCTTAAAATATCCAACATATGTTAAACAAAAATTTAGTTAAAACAAGTATTATCTTTGTACAAATAAATAAATAATTATCTATATAATATTTGATTTATTTGCACAAATTAATTTTTACGCTTTCATTAGGTGCTGGGTGAGGATTTACCGGTAGGTGCTCTTACCAACAAGGTACGTCCTTACACGTCAGCTCTTTCTAAGCTCTTTCTAAGACGACTTAAGAGCCGCTTTTGTAACTGTATGGAAGGGCCTAGAGAGGTCTAGATGAATAGACAAGAAGGTTCTGGGTAAATCCGATACACTGCTCTAAGTTAGGAAGCAGATGGCCACCATCAATAATTTGTCTTATAAAAATTTGTATTGATCTTTTTGCTATATTTTGCTATATTTCGAATGGCTTGCTGTTCAGTTACATTTGAATTGATTCAGTTGTATTGATCTTTATAGGGGTAAAATTGAATTTTCCTAACATGGTCTATCACATACGAAAAATGCTTATTGAGAAATATATATATAATAGATGAGTACTTCCACCACTCTCTTCCCCACCATTAAGAGGTATGTATAGTAATTTTTACTATTACGGTAATTGATCTCTCCAGTTCATGAAATATAAATGGTCATTAACTCTTATATTTATAAAAAGTGAAGAAAATAAGGTAATCTGCTTAATTTACGCTTTCTTCATGATGGATTTTTTATAGCACTAAAAAAAAAATTAAGTAAAAATGTGTGTCACCCCAGTAAACATTCTAAGGATCCTTCTGTTGCTGTTCAAACTCGAGGGGAAGTCGATAAATACTATTTAGTGTAAGGCTAGCTTTCAAGATACCAACTCAGTTTTATGAGCTGTCATTTCTTCGAAAACTTTACGGAAAACCTGATAAGACAATTCCCCGAAGCTCTTACTTGAAAAAGCTGCGATAGTCTTTAAATGAATCCCTATACTGGTAATACTTAGTTTTACAGTACTTTTTTCAGTAAACATCTCTTAAGGGACCAATAAACTCTTAAAAGATGCTAAATAAAACACACACACACACACACATATATATATATATATTGAAAATTAATCACTCGCGGCTGCGATATATAGTAATCAAGAATAGGTGGGCTCTCTATCCTTCCTGTTCTTGATAGCTATATTTATAAATATATATTTGTTTGTAAGGGCTCTGGCGTCGGCAATTTATAAGACACTTATGGAATTTGGCATTTTAACAACAGTTGGATGAGTTCGTTAATAACTGAAATAAGTCGAGAGAAATGGATGTTTAAAGAAAACCTACTAAATATAAGAGAAGAAGTATAAAATATAATATAAGATAAATAAAACATATTTATTTTGACATATTTATTTTTTTAAATGCGTATAGTTATGAACTCCCAGAAGGAAGTCTAGATCCGACAAGGGGCCGTGGACCAGGCGGTGCTGGCCTGGATATCCGAACATATAAAACCATTTTGCCCTCCCCCGATGCTCGTCCACGCCTGGAGAAGAGTTCCAGCAGTCAGTCTTACCGCTAAGTGATAAACATATTGTGACTGTGAAAACTTGATTGTGCCAGTTCTGTGAAAATAGATTGTTGTGTTCCTTTGATAAGGACTTTTTGTTTATCATTGTTAAGAAGCCGTAAGTAATATTTGTAATCGTTATTTATGTAATAGATAGATAGATAAGGGCAGGGGTGATATATTGTTAACTAATAGTAGGCAATTGTATTTGTTAATAATTGAGATATATTGTATTTATAGAAGTAGTTTATTTTATTACCCGTAGCCCGTAACAACACAAGGAAAAATATTCAATAATTTCGAGAGTTTACCAAACCCTCATATTTTTATCATTAGATGTTTGCTTTTTTGTAGGGGTTCGGTCAAGGTAGATCCAAAGAAATAGGAAATTTAATGTTTGGCTCGTGGGAAATGTAAATTAAAACAGTTTTTAATTAGTTAATCTGAACAATGTTTATCTTTTTAGCAGGATTTGGCTAATATTAAATATATTATTTCCAATTTAGGAGGTAAAAATCTATTGCAATTTTTCAAAAGACACATGATGATGACTAAGAGAAATCTACTAAAGGAATCAATTCATATTATGTTAAAAACAAGAAGGAATTTTATTTATGACTCAATTATTTATCTATGAACCGACTATAAGAAAGAGAATATTTTTAAGATAGGCTTTCTGGAGTTACCTAGGCTAAAGAGACAGATAATTAACTAAAATAATCATCTCAAATTAAAAAAAAAAAAAAAAAAAAAACTAAGCAAGGAATTATTTGTGTGTGTGTGCGTATATATATATATATATCCAAATACTTCACACTTTCATTATGCTATACTGATGGGTGGTTGACAAGAAAAACGGAGGGTAGAAAGTTGGTTCCTATTACATTTCAGGAAAATATAAGAAATATGTCTTTGATGGAGGTGTGAGAGGAGGGTTGGATACACCTACCGGAGGAGGGGTTGATATTCCCAAGGGTGATATCCATATCTCATCTCTCAACGTCAGTGTATTAGGTGTATCGGCCATATCTCGAGTCTCACGAGCCGAATGACATTTCCTTCGAGTTTGTGACTCGCGGGATTGGATCTTCCTTCAAATTGGACTGGAGTCCCAGAGGAATTAAATTTTTTAACGTTCACGAAGAGAGGAGCCCATAAATAATATCCCCCTCCCTTTCCCTCGCGCTCTTGGATATAAACCAACATTGACAAAGAAAAATGTAAATATCCTCTCTTGGTAAATATAAAGGAATAATATATATATATATA
>KZ807101.1:94431-109280 GCA_000696205.2 Oncopeltus fasciatus
TTATTTTAAAATAATAATATAATTTGTGCATGTCGTGTTAATGATTTTTAACAAAATAATTAGATTTAAATGTGTTGTGCTGAAAGGCACAAAGGAGTAAGGAAAAGAAGAAGGAATGCTCAAAAGAATAATAATTTGTTTTCTTATACCATTCTTGTAAATATATTGCATATTAAGCACAAGAACATTTAAAAATTGGCTATTTTCTACCACAATATTTTATGAAGTATTTCAAATTCTATTGAAATATAACAAAATCACTGTATACGTTTTAATTTTTAAACAGACATTTAAATTAAGTCAATTCTTCATTTGCAAAAATAAATAAAATCTGGATTAAATTTTAATTTTGAAGTAGAATAATTTTGATATTATATTTATTCTTTGTATTTTAAATTAATCAATTGAGTTAATTACTGAATTTAATTTAATTAACCTTTGTGTTCTCAATACTCAACCTTGCCATGTAATACGGTTTCATCCAATTTGGCTTTTTTGAGATTTCGTTATCGCGGTGTTTATGAGACAAATATAGTCTGCAAGGCCTCAATGCCTTATCAGCAGTATTTGTGTTTCTGGTAAAAAAAAAAAAAAATCATGTTACGCAAAGATATATTTTAAAAAGTCAATATCAGTTCCCGCCACGGGTCTGCTAATACATACTTATATTACATCCACTACTTTAACTATTACATTATAATTAAATTATATTTTCACATTGGTATGAAAAACTTAATTTATCTTAATAAAATTTACAGTTGTATAGATCTCTAATCTGGTCAGGGGGACAAAAAAAAAATTACTAAATTAAGACAATTTTATAAAAAGAGGAAGCCCTCTTTCAGATTATATAGTAATTATTAATATAATACAACTCACATTAACGATTTATTTCACTTTTAAATAAAATTGAGATACTGTGGTTATTAAACGGTGTTGGTACCACATATGTGTGAGTACAAATGTATGACCACTTAACTTTATTTGTGACGGCCGACTGAACATTTTGAAAACACACTTCTCTTTTCTTATCAACACTATCACTGAAGATTTCATTTCTAGTGTGACTTAAATTGTCTGAATAATATATATATATATATATATATATATATATATATATNTACAACCCCACCGCATCCGATTTCGATTTCGACTTCTCTTGAAGTTTTTTTTTTTTTTTTTCCCTACAAGTTTCCAACCAATCTAAACACCCGTAGCTATTATTTATAAGTACGCAACCTAAGATTTATAAGTAAATGATTGACCTGGGCGGGATTTGAACTCCCAGCGTCAGGGGTGTATTACCCATACGGATCCCCTGAGCTACCCTAGCGCCCCTCTTGAAGGTTTGTAATATAAAGCGTTAATACTGAATTTTATAGTTGTATTTAAAAAAAAAAATAAGAGGGCCCACGCAACAATCGAAATTACATTCTTAAATATTATTCTTAATATGCGTTAAAAAAACCTATTGAATATGAATATAATGAATACATAATAACACTTTCAATTACAGAAATATTTAAAATTTAAGTCTCTCTCTAAACAGCCCTCTATGCTCCCAACCAACCAATTTCATTCACCAATTTAGGAACTCATCCAATCTTGAAAATCAAACTCACACTTGGTTACCTTATCTTAAAAAATTGAGGACGCTATAAAGTTTATTACTATTACTTATTACAATTTTAAATACAAATTTTACAAGACTAATGGCACTATCATGATATATTTACTGGAAATGTGCTAAAATCAGTGAGAATTGGTTTATATATTAGGTTAAATATTAAATTGATGCTAAATAATAAAGTTGATCGGGAAAAAGGTATATAGAATTTATAAGTTATTTTCCATTGTAAAATAAAAATTTTTGTTAAAAAGGATAAATAATAAATAAACAAAGGAAGAAATAGAACTAAGGGAAGGGAGTCGCTCTTGGAATATGGTCAATATTTGGAGGAAGTTAGAGAAGGACAAGGAAAACATGTTGATGAGAACTTCTACCTCCAGGTAATCAGTTTAGTAGAAGAGAGACATAGTGGGAAGTGAGAGAGGTAAAAAAGATAGATCATTTCCACGAATTGCAAAGAAAGCTAAGAATGGCTAAAATATTCCATACAAGAAATGCAAGGGAGTTTAAATAAAAAAATCTTTCTACTCCTGCTTTCCGGGCAAGTAATGCTGGCCACTACACCACCGAGGCTAGTCAGATGATCTCTCCAACTCCCCGCACATTACTCCGAGTCTAACCCCCGAGTAAGAGTAAATACTGAATAAAAATGAAATATTTAAAAAATAAATATAGGAAAAAACTTGAGTCTAACAAACAGCCGACCATGTTAGCTCCTTCGAGCATAAGACGAAGTATTCGTCTTACTTGGGGGTTTAGACTCGGGAGTAATGTGCGGAGAGTTGGAGAAAATATCTGGCTAGCCTCAGTGGTGTAGTGGTCAGCATAACTGCTCGGAAAGTAGAAGACCCGGGTTCGAGTCCCGGCTGAGGCAGTAAGATTTTTTTTAAATCCTTTGCATTTCTTGAATAAAATTTAATGAGGGATTAATCCACAACTAAAATCAGTATTTAGCTAAATAAAAAAAAATACTCTATTTGTAATTTTGATCTAAAACTATTATTAAAGCAGGAACTAAAGTAAACTAAGCAAAGTTCTCAGTATCGTGGTTGATTAATATTTGAAATTTCTATGTCATGCATCAAGCACTAATATTTGTACTATTTTATTGCACTAAATAAAAAATAACTGCAGCGAAAAAGCACTCACACTTGACATTTCAGGTAACCACTACTCCACTTATATTTATCATTGCATTGCACTAAACTAAGTATTACTATGTATTTAAGTTTATACCAATCTCGCTAAGCAATCCCTAAAATATTTATATGATCAAGAAATGAGTATGTATTTAGCTTTATTACTCTAAACTAAATATTACACACTGAAAAGAAACACCTTTTTGAACTCAAGCTTCACATTTTATGTCATTTCTTACTCCTATTCGTTGTTTTCGCTGAATAACGAATTCCCTTTTCATTTTATCTTTGCAAGGGATATAATTAAAATGAATTGAAGTATAAAATAAACATAAAGAAAAACTGATTACTGCTTCTGGGTAAATTGATATTTTACAGGTGAACTCTCACACCTAATTGTTCAATTTCGCTGTGTGGGTCATGAATATTTTTCTTTTATTATTATTCGAGTGATAAAAAAAATATGGAATATTGAGTCTCAGTACTCAAAACTAATTTTTACGTCAGAAAAACAATTTTCTTTTACTTGAATTTGACATAGCAGGTAATATCCCTCTCTAATTGGTCATATTTTACTTTATAATGAAGTAAAGAACCTTTCTCTCGTCATTTGTAAGCTACAGGTCAAATTTAATTAACATAAAGTCGGTCACGTAGAGGCTACGACACATTAGCAGATTTCCCATGTTTCAGTAAATAAGAGGAAATGGGGATAAATAGTTTACAAGCCGGAGATAACTGTCATTGTAAAAGGTATGACCACCTAAATCTAGACTGGCCGGGATGGAACAACAATGGAAACACTCACCCGTCGTAGTTACAGCAACAAAATTATTTATTAATGAGTGTTTTTCGTAAAACTTTCATATACCATAAACGTTAAGACACTAAATTTTACACATACATGGTCGTAAAACTCATAATAATGATAATGCAATAGTTATAAATTGTTGTCTTACCTTTACAACCCCACCGCATCCGATTTCGATTTCGACTTCTCTTGAAGTTTTTTTTTTTTTTTTTCCCTACAAGTTTCCAACCAATCTAAACACCCGTAGCTATTATTTATAAGTACGCAACCTAAGATTTATAAGTAAATGATTGACCTGGGCGGGATTTGAACTCCCAGCGTCAGGGGTGTATTACCCATACGGATCCCCTGAGCTACCCTAGCGCCCCTCTTGAAGGTTTGTAATATAAAGCGTTAATACTGAATTTTATAGTTGTATTTAAAAAAAAAAATAAGAGGGCCCACGCAACAATCGAAATTACATTCTTAAATATTATTCTTAATATGCGTTAAAAAAACCTATTGAATATGAATATAATGAATACATAATAACACTTTCAATTACAGAAATATTTAAAATTTAAGTCTCTCTCTAAACAGCCCTCTATGCTCCCAACCAACCAATTTCATTCACCAATTTAGGAACTCATCCAATCTTGAAAATCAAACTCACACTTGGTTACCTTATCTTAAAAAATTGAGGACGCTATAAAGTTTATTACTATTACTTATTACAATTTTAAATACAAATTTTACAAGACTAATGGCACTATCATGATATATTTACTGGAAATGTGCTAAAATCAGTGAGAATTGGTTTATATATTAGGTTAAATATTAAATTGATGCTAAATAATAAAGTTGATCGGGAAAAAGGTATATAGAATTTATAAGTTATTTTCCATTGTAAAATAAAAATTTTTGTTAAAAAGGATAAATAATAAATAAACAAAGGAAGAAATAGAACTAAGGGAAGGGAGTCGCTCTTGGAATATGGTCAATATTTGGAGGAAGTTAGAGAAGGACAAGGAAAACATGTTGATGAGAACTTCTACCTCCAGGTAATCAGCTCTCCGGATCAGACGTCACAAAGTGCCTGATGAAATATCCCGTCTTTCATAACAACATATAAATTTATATGTTTCAACAAATGTATTTCTTTCAGACCATACCTCATATGATATCTTTGTGAATTAAATATTTTCACTTATTTTTGTATGGAACGTAAAAGCTTCCAATCCCTCATTCCGTCGGGCAAGTGTGAGAAGTTAAAAAATGTATTATAATTTTTTTTTTGTAACTTTTTGTAAGTAATTATATTCTTAATTATTCATGTTATTTTATTTTTATTTGGAGGATATGTAACATCAGCTAAATTTTTATGAGACGTACATGAGCATCATAATTTCTCGATAGATTTGAAGAGATGTCTGCCTTTTTACACCGACTTTATATTGGATTTTATATTATATAGTGGACTGGTCCAAATACCCAGTACTCTCCTGTCGTATAGGTAATTATTGATCGTAGACATTTTTGATTTTTCCCAAGCAGGACACCAGCACCTACTAAAAAGTTCCAGTATTCTTCCCTTGCCAGGAAATGTGGTAATTCCCGTGGTGCTGGTGTTTGATTTTGACGAATATCTGACAGTGTTTCTCCTCTAATTTAAAAACGTCCACTCCTAATTTGAGAAATAAGGTTAGCGAAGAAAGTTTTTTTTTTTAGATTGAAATACAAATTTATATAAAAACTATCCTTCTCTCTTATCCGATTTGGACGAAAAAATAATTTCATTTAATGGTCCGCTATAAGAAGCTTAGCTAACTTATTTTTTAAAAACAATGAATAAGCAAAAATTCATTAAATTACATTATACACCTATTTTTCTCTATAAATGGTTTTTATAATGAAAATAATAATATTAAGATTTTTGGACTCCCGCAAAAACTCTGCATAGATTGATTTTAGCCAATAAGAAACTCTTCTAACCGCTTGCAAAATTAACTTTAAATTCCAATTTCTTCTTTACATTTTTTAAAAATTATGTACACCAGAACGCGCGCGCACACACACACACACACACACACACACACACACACACACACACACACACACACATATTTAAACTTACCACATTTGTAGCTTCTGCAGGGCTAGGCTAAAAATATGGTAGGATCGGTAGGCATTTTTTAAATTTCGGATATTGGTACCAACGTGAATAGGTTGAGTTCCATAAAGGGAATCCTACTATAAGAGGAGATAGTGAAACACTCTCGAAGAGAAATACATGAGTGTAAGAAATGTGTCTGTAGTTGCGCCTATGTTGTATATTCTACCAATAATATATGCACATATTTAAACTACATATAATTCTTGGACCTAAACAAATGGGAAAGAAGGAGAAGATGAAAGAGTTAGAGGAAGAAAGGGAGATTTAAATGTAAGTACTATAGCGCTTGTTATGAAGAAAAATACAGGAAATATAAAGAAAGAAAAAAAGAAATAAATGAAGGAAAAAGTTGCTGTTCAGCTTATACACCTCTGTCGAGACGTTTATGCAGACTAATGGTTCGGTTGTTTACAAGAGAGAAACCAGTTCTCTTAAATTTAATTCCACGAGGAAAGGCGCATAACCTGATTATAAAAATACACAAGAGAATAACAAACTTGTTCTCTCCCCCCTCCACCCCCCCCCACAAACATCAGGATAAAAATTTAGTATATAATCATAACATAACGATATCATTCTGGCAACTAATTTGTCTGCAGTGAGCTTAGGCCGGTCCTTGTTGTGTTGCACTGGTGTATTTAAATAGTGTTGTTCAGTGGGCGTTAATGTGGCCAACCGGCCTCGCCAATCCCCCAATGACTTATGACCCCGTTTTAGTTCTCCAAAACAGCCATTTTTAGGTTGTTTATGGATTGTAAAGCGGTGCTACGACTAACGCCCACGAGAAGACTTTTAAGGCGTGCCATTTTATCCGAGGACATTGTGAAAGGTTATATATGGATTGTATTAAATTTGAATAAAAATAAATCTTCCCAAGGAACAATTCTCAGCTTAGTAGTGATAGCTCAGGGGTCAGCCCGACAGTAAGTTAGAGCCCGAAATATGACCAAAAGACAATAAAATTTGATTTTGACACTTCTTTATTGTCAATAAATGTTTTGTGTCATGTGAAATAACTGAAAACATTCTATTAAAAAAAAAAAAAAAAAAGTTGCAGAAAAAAAAGCACCACAGAAAAAGGTTGGAATGATGTTATAAGTTTATCTAACATAATAACGAATTGCTTGTTTTAACCCATGGTTGCTGGAGTGCCCTTTCGTTATCCACATAGCCCTGAGGAAGGCCTGAAATTTAAAAATAAAACCATATATTGGTTCACCAATTTGTTTTTATTTAATAATAACCCTTTGACCGAACTCCACTTATCTCCTCCTCCTGATTATCAACGGTCAACTAACATCCCATAGAAGTTAAAAATCATTTTATTAGTCTTTAATTTGAGTCGAAAAAAGCCGAAAAGCAAATTTTCTCTCTTTTGTAAACTAATTCTTCTTTATTACAAGTCATAATATCCCCTCCCCCTCCCCACCTCACAAACACTTGCAGTTGTACAGTGAGTTTCTTTCTACAGAAAGCCACCCTATTCTAAACGATCATGGCAAAGGATACGCTTTTATTTCTCGATGAATGCTTGTTCAAGGCGGAACTCAAACCCACCAGGATTATGAACAAAATGGACCTCCTTGACTCAGCCACTGCCCGTAAGTCATAATATTGGAAAATTCTAAAATTAAAAAAAAAAACTAGAGTTATGTAACATATTAATTTATTATTAAGTAAAATAAGTCCTTAATTGTTGAAGGTCCTTTAATTGTTGTGATTTCAATGGACTTTGAATTTCAAAATAATGTTACATTTTGCTGTGTTAAATTGCATTACCATATTTTTTTTTTTCTTTATAGCTCGAAATTCGGTAAAAATATTTAATCTGGAAGTGTAGTACACTCATTGGTGCATTTGTTAAATAATTCATTTTAAATAAATTTATAATTTANTTATTACATTCTGTTAAATTAAAACATACAGTATATATAAAATACGAAGTATTAGCTTCCAACTTCGTCTCTAGTACCACCATCCGTCATGGCCTTGAGATCCCTTTTCGTCAGAGATTTAGCAAAAACCGGTTTTACCTCTTTCCTTTCAAACTTCTTTTTCCCCGTTATCTCTTTGGAAAATACTTATCTACACAAAACATCAAACATCAAAGCTAACAAGAAGGTCCCATCAGAAAGTATAGAGTGAGATACTGGCATTTATTTTATGGAGTAAGCAATGGCTTATTTTTCTCTGTCGTAAATATCGCAAAGTATAAGTTAAAATATATTACATTATACACATAACCAGCTTGTAAAATGAAATAAACTATTTCAAAAAGAATAAGAGCTGATCACTAAAGATTTACCATAATTACTACATTAAATTGAAAATCTTTTGTTTCTATGCCACAAAAGTAAAAGAGCTTAATAATTATTATATATAATAATTGTTAAGCTCTTTTAGAGGCATATATAGCCTCCGAATACATGCAATTCTATTATTTCTATTTGGAGGCTTACTTACTTAACAAGGCTCCGAATATAGGTAACGAAATAGCATATATTTTTTAGAACCAAATCGAATAATTAATATAAGACTTGGAATTAAAGGAATTGGGACAAAGGATTTGGAATTAAAATATAATTTATAATAATATATTAAATAGTAAAAATTGATAAATACAATAAAATATGATACTGAGGAAAGACAAAGTTAATAAAGTCATTGAGGGATGTACCTTTTTTTTTCATTATTACCATTTAATAATTTGGAAAAAATTGAAGTA
Source organism: Oncopeltus fasciatus (assembly GCA_000696205.2). NCBI lineage: Eukaryota > Metazoa > Arthropoda > Insecta > Hemiptera > Lygaeidae > Oncopeltus > Oncopeltus fasciatus. The sequence goes on from KZ807101.1 coordinate 102,889, forward strand.
ATTGGAAAACAATATTCAGTTTCTGTCTCTGAGATAAAAATGACTTAATGTATGCAGAATGTGAAAATTTATTCAGTGATTAAGTATTAAAAAATTTAAGAAATCGTGAAAGAAAGAGATATACATTTTTTTTTTCCTTGAGATGTGAATTGAGTTTTTGTTGCTTGTAATTTGAATGATAGAAAACAAAAAGCAATATCATCGGAAGAACAAAAAGGACGGAAGAGACAAGTTGCGGGGACAACAAAAGCAGGCAGAGATCTGTGTTACCTCGGATTCACACAGGAACACACCCACCGTCCCACACTTGTCCTTTATAAATAATTAATAAGGTGCATATTCAAATGGTAATGGGGCTCGTGCAATAACAAGAAGTATGGTAACCCCCCCCCCCCTTCGATAGTGCTCACTTCACAGAGCAATATCTCTCTCTCTCTCTCTCTCTCTCTATCTCTCTTTTTCTCTCTCTATTCTCTCCGTCATTATAATCCTCGTCAACCTATCTCGAACCCTCTCTGACTCCTGTATTCACACACGCTGCACACACAAACACACACACACGCACGCGCGCACACACACACACACACACATACACACACGCACACGCATGCGCTCACACACCAAAGTATTACTGGTTATGGTGAGGGGTGGGAGGTTTTACTCAGCTAAACCGTCCTCCTTCACCTTTAATTAGAAAAATATTGGGGAGGCGGACATTATTTTTAACAAATAATTTAAAAATATATAATAACTGTAAGCACTTGTGTGAATCTGTGTGTCTGTTTTGAGCTATGAGAGTTCCGAAAAGCAAGGGTATAGTTCAAGATAGCTTCTGCCTCGGTGACCTAGAGCGTTAAACGTTGGAGTAAAAAATAAATAAAATGAAAAATCCATTCGTTCGTATTTTATTTATTTAATATTTTCAATTACTCATATCGAAATTTTTAATTAAAACTTTGCTACACTTTAATTTTGACAGGAAATAATTTTCATGATTTGTAATTTTCATTTATTTTCATAGTAAACAATATAAATTTCAAATTATATTGTTAAGCTCCATTTCATCGAACGGTATTTTTGGTTTCTCATGTATGTGATCGGTCATCTGCTGAGGTTTATTCTAAGTCGCGTCACAATTAATTTTTCTAAAAATATCAAACTAAAATATCATCATTAATTTTTGAAAATTTAAAATTTCAAACTGTTGGACATAATTAATTCGCATGTAGAACGCATGTATTCAGCCAGAAGATGGACAATGTCCGAAGATGGTTTGCAGAAACCAATAAAGACGGATAATAGAAGGTATGATAGAACTATATTCATTGGTGGTGGAAATAACCTTTTAGATTATTTATAATTAATTCATTTATTTAATTAAATTTGAGGTTTGTTTGTTTATAGAACTGTTATTCGTTACATAGTCATACATAGGTGATTTTACAGTATTTTATTTGAAATTCTACAAAGCAAATTTCCGATGTTTAATTAACTTAAATTTTTATGTATGTAAAGTTTTTTCCGGGTTGGACCGTGTAAAGTTTTTGATGGTTGCCGAGCTTTCGCACATCCTGTGATGGCTTCTTCAGGGCTGAATAGAAACCATCAAAAAACAGAAAGCTCGGCAACCATCAAAAACTTTACACGGTCCAACCCGGAAAAAACTTTACATACATCTGATGACTGTGGAAGCCTACGTGAACATCTTAAATTTTTATGTTATTTTCTGTGAAATATTATTATTATCCATCTATGATAATGTTTGGCATGTCCAATTTCTCGTATAGATTATTGGAATATGAAACCTATATATTAACCGTTGAAAACAATAAGTTTTATGACGTACCACAGAAAATGGTTGTTGTTAGCCAATCAGTTTCACGTAGTTAAGAGATTTGATTGACAAGAGAACAAATGGAAAACCACCTATTAAATTAGCAAAACGAATGGGCGTTTATGAAGGCGCAGAATGAGAAACAAGTGAATGACAATTACCTTATGGTGGAGGTAACAATACGCGAGGGCGTAAAATCGAATTAATACAATAAAAGAGAATTTCAACCGCGTCGCCATCAATATCCCCCCACCTCGGCAGTAAAGGAGTACCTCGTGATGGCTGGCCGAGCTACCCCTACCCTGCAAAAGGGTGTGGTTAGACAATAAGACCAGTTATATTTACTACCGCGGGAGGATTACATGGGACGGGGGCGCGCTGGCGGATTTTACAGACACTAGAGACACGGGAGCCGTTCAGGAGCGCGGTGATGGGTTACGGTTTGCATAAGTAATGCAGGGAAAGAAATTGTAGGGAGAGGTATCGCACGGAAACGCCACCGCCTCGTAAATAATGTCCCACTTAGGGGCCGAACCATCTTCTGAATCCTAATACCAGGGGAACAACTACATTTAGATGGCCGACTCCTTATCGACCAGTCCCTTTCCAACTTCTTCCCATTAGAATTAGTTAGGAAACAAAAAAAAACCCATTTTATTTATATCAATAAGCTATTTTATTTACAAAAGCCAAAGACAGAGGAATAGCGTAAGCCATGCTATTCACATTTCTGATGATTTATCAAAGATGGACATGTAAATGATTAATTCGATCTTCCAAGATGCAATATTTAGTGACGATGAAAAGTAAGATTGCTAAGGCTGTCCAGATGTTTAGATGGGAGAAGTAATCTAGATCCGTAGTTGCATTTTTAAATATGGTCTTCAAGATGAATTTGTCATAAATATATTAAAGAACAGAAATATTAAAATACCTTTATGGCTATTATGTTCTACAAATATATATATATATATATAGAGAGAGAGAGAGAGAGAGAGAGAGAGAGAGAGAAAGAGAGAGAGTGTGTGTGATGGGGGTGGATAGGTAGATGGATGAGCGGAGGGAAGGAGAGCGGGAGGGGAGAGAGGAAAAGTGAGAGAGAGTGAGAGTGACAGAGATCATTTATAATAATAATCATGATAACTTAATTTTGATATGTATTTTGACTAATGAAAATTAAAATTTGTTTATTGTTAATATTATCATTTTAGGAATCAACTATAAATAGAGAACCTGATATGGTTATAGGTATGTTTCTTCAGGAAGGTGATAAGTGTAGTCTTCCTTGTTATGCAAATACAGTTAGCCGTCTTAGCAACCCAGTTTCTCACTTGTTCGGTAGAGGTGTATGTAACAATGTAAGATGGGGACATAAAAATAATAAACCTAAAAAAGAAAAAATTAAATTAAATGCAACTCTTGGATTTGCTAATTAGAAAAAAAAAAGGCGAGGGTTTAAAACTTTCCTCTGTATTGTTCATATACAAAGAAATATTTTCTACGCGATTTGAAAAATGGGCTTTACTTAGAGAATAATTACTATTTTATTACAATAGGACTACTAATTTATCATCAATAGTTTTACACTGGCAGAACTTGTAAAACTACATATGCTCAATAGGCTTGATGCATCCAATAATAAGGTAATTTATATTTCAAAATTTAGTATTTTTCCATACTTTGGAAAACCTAATAAACCTTCACTTCAAATTTTATTGTTTTTGAAGTAAACAAAAGGAAACATTTAATTGTAGTTTATGTACTCAACAGAAAGATTACTAGCTCTATGGGACGCTGTTGTTTTTTAAATTCTAGTCACACTACGATTTATGTTTTCTTGTTTATTATTAATGCGAGAAAACTTTTTTTTTATTTGCTTCTCTCTCTTCTCTTCTTCCGTCGTTTCGCAAGGGTTGATCACAAACCTGAAAATTTGAGAAATTCTCTTAACGTAGTGCATAAGCAGAGTCAATACAATTTAGACAAGTAAGGGTGCAACTTCAAGCGGTTGACTACAGAATTTCGCTGAGACTGGGCTGTCCCCCTCCCCTGGCTTGCTGACGTCACGGAAACGAAAAAAGAAAAATGTGAAAAACTTGAAGAGTCTCATTAAAGAGAGCCGGGGCAGTCTTGAGGATGAATGTTCCTCTGAGATTCCTCTTCTGAAAACACTTAATCGACTGCTACTCTTCTGCTTTGATCTTCCCCTGCTTCTGCGTGCTTTATCTCTTCTGGAGAGCATTCTTCTGCGAAGAGCGCGTCTCCTCCCCCCTCCTTCTTCTTCTTTACAAAGTTCTCTTCACTCTGCACAAACTGTACAGACATTTTGTATTTTCCCGACTTCCTCCCAATTAACAAGAAGGATTTCGTTTTTTCCAGCGAGATATTCCTTACGCAAATCAGTTTTACCACTAGAGCACATTACATTGATTGATAAATTAAAGACAAAATTTTAAGGAAAAGTTAATCAGGGATTCGGTCTTGAGAGCTGAAGAAAAAAACTGATTTTTAAACTTAAATTTTTTTTTTTTTTTTTTTTAATTTTCGCGGGTCACANATATATACATATGTACATCGCAATTTTCTAATTGACGATAATTAATCCAAATTCACTATTTAAGGTTCTTTTTGAATGAGTCAGTTAACGGCTAATATTTAAAATTGTTATTATTGGCGTTATGTAATAAATTTAGAGAAGAAAATAGGTGTATGGGGAGCTATTATATATACACTGTATTATACATAAAATCTAGTTTATAATTTGAAATATTCTCTAAAAAAAAAAAAACTTATATTAAGGAGAATATTTGAGAATGTAATTTCAAGCTTTGAGTCGACCATCCTCTTTTAAAAAATATTTGAATCATAGAAAAGTTTATACAGCATAATAGGTATAAAATGTAAATTTAACATTTGTGTTCCGTATTATTTTTACGACAACATTCCACTGTCATCAAACCATAGTGACAGAGCATATGATGCTCTTCATTCATATGATGAATGTATATTCATTCCAATCTATAATTCTGTAAGTGAAATAGTGTATATTGCATTTCAGCCCAGATGATGACTTACAAGTTAGGTCAAAACTTTGGAAATAATAAAATAACAACCCAATATTTTTGAAGTATTTTATTTTTCTGATCCTGGCCGAAACCCTGACAAATTTCTTTAGCAATATAATATTATTATAATATCATATTAATATTAGTACTATTATGCTATTATGATAATACTTGACTTCCAAACATGTTATATTGTATGGCTTGTATTCTGTTCCCCAACTGATAAACATATTAAGGCCATGTTTCCTTGATGATGCCTTGGGCGGAATATTGGAAATCAAATAATGTTGTAACTGAAATATTATTTAAATTGTTTATAATTTATCGCGGTATCTTTGAATTACCCTTGTATATATATATCCGGATCAACTAAGTGATATATATCTCATTTTTTCAGTAATCCCTTACTAATTTTTAAATGAAGTCTATCAGTAGAATAAGACTATTTCATAATTTACGAAATCCCAATTATAAAACCTTTTGTAAATAAATGGCACTGATAATTTTAATTATTAGTTATTTTTATTGTTTTATTTTGTCTAAAACAAAAAAATAAAAAATTGAACTGTATGGTCAGTCCTTTACCGGATTTCTTGTAATATTAAACAGTAGTGCACTCCTACTGAATGTAGCCAATTGTCACCACCACATTCCCTTCAGGTTGAATTCGGCACTCCACTGTTGAGAGACAGAAAGTTTTAAATGACAATCACACAGGGTTATAGCCAAAATTGATAAATGTAAATATCTACAAGCAAATATCTGAAAATAAAATATTTTAATTTTACAAAGAGATCCTCAGCAAATAATATACACTACATGTTAAGTTTTTAAGAACATACTATTTTCTAAAGTTGATTGTATGTTGAGCGTTTGATTCTCCAGGGCTCCTTCCCCCAGTCACATGGGGGGGGGGGGGGGTGAGGTACAACTTGGGTGGTCCTGTGCTGGTCACTTCCAGACATAGCATCGGCACCAGGGTGCTGCAGGTACGCTCGCCATGCCTTTCAGCATCCTGACAACAAAAAAAATGTATGGTGCCTTACTGAATTTAGAGTATGCTCAGCTAATATCGACATTTTTTATTTTAGCTCTAATCTAAACCTATAATGAACAATGCACACTCGCAAACAATATATATATATATTTAGGGAGAGGGGGGGGGGGGAGAGAGAGAGAGAAGGATTTGATGATTATTGAGGGGATCGGTCAAATAATTTTGTACAATTACTTTACTCTTGATCAGTATTTCGAGAATATATTTTCACTTTTTCAGGCTGAAAATAACCATAAATAATTTTTTTTACTATTTGTTATACAGATTAATTAAAAATATAATTCATCTTTTTTGTGACATTTAATCTTAATCATATATAATAGTCTACAAAATTGTTTAATATTTTGAATTTCAAGTGTTATGTTAATTGAAATATATATATAGTGTGTATTGATTATATTAGAGTCTATTAAAAATCTAATATATATAATCATGT
>KZ807101.1:122446-141705 GCA_000696205.2 Oncopeltus fasciatus
AAATTAAAAATTATATTTTAAATAATGTATAAAATTATATTTTGGATTGGCATGTTTAAGTGACATGAAATGAAATATGTTATTATTATTATTAACATGTAAGAAGACAGTTTCAGAGGATTAATTAATGATGTTTATTTAATATTTTCAATTTAGACGCTGAGACTCAGTTTAGCTCCCGACTCTGAGATGTGACCATGAACCTCCCTCAGAGATCTCTCCAGACATCACTATCGTCCTGATGATGACTTACAAGTTAAGTCGAAACATCGGTAATAATAAAATAATTACCCAAGAATTTTTGGGGTATTTTATTTTTCTGATCCAGGCCGAATCCTGACTAATTTCTCCAGCGTTAATTAACTAAATTCAAAACATATATGAAAGATTGTACTAATTAAAACCCCTATTTCTCATTTTGACGCATTAATGAACGGATAAGAATTAATAATTGAACAAGGGGTGCAAGGCTCATCTTTGCCCACTATATTTCCCTGACGGGTCGGGCCCTCCCAAACGGAGGGATTAATGTTCAGTCAAGCTGAGGGCAAGGGGGAGGGGTTACGCCATAATGCCATGAAATTGCAAATTTAAAATCCATCACACAAAATCCTGCCGGCCGGTTTCCCTTTGAAAACTACCACCCCAAAAAAAAATTTATATTGGTGCTGCTAAAGTTTTAAAAATAAATTAATCCAATCCCTAAAGCTACAGAGTCCTCGATACACAGGAATAATATAAGCATGATATAAGTTTTAATGCTCCTTTGAGAGGAAAAAACGGTTTTTTTTTTTAAACTCAGAAAAACATAAACTTCTAACGGTTACTTTAAAATATTATTTGGTAGGCTTAAATGTAAACATAGGTGGAATAAGTAGCAAATTGTAAAGACTTTATACTCATTCCTCTGCAGAGTATGGAAACGCCGCAAATTAGACACAGAAAATTGCAAATAATCGCATGAAATTAGTTGTTGGACCGGTTCTAATAGGATATCCCAAAGACGATTATGGTCACCTAATTTAAATTCCAATATTTTTAGATTTTGGTTTTGCTATAGGTTTTAATAAGTATAATCTTCAAGATAAAATCGAATTGCAATTTGATGTTGAATTGCATGATGTCAATGATTATTATCAGACTTACAACAATAACTTTTGTATATTTTGGTTGTATTAATTGTAATTAGGATTTTAATTACTGAAAAGTGTCTATGTTTTGAAACATAAGTTCAATATTTTGTTTAAATTATGCGATACCTTTATAAAGGTATTGCCTAATTTAATATTAATATATATNCATACACATATATATATATACATATATATATATGAAAGTATGAAGACCATTCATTCATTATTATTCATTATATAAAGTTTTACATGGTAAAAAAAATTAATCTACCAAAATATTATTGTCCTAATTGTGCTAATGCTACAATAACGAATATCTGCAAAGTAATATTCCTATATAAGATGTTAATCTTATATTTGCAATTTAAGTGCATATTAAAGTAATAATGCACTTAACTTTTAAAATATTAAAATAACGAGTGGTGATATCCAAACAAACACATTTGATCGTTTTTTTAACACTTCTCGCTATCTGATATAACAGCGTGATGTAGGACGAGATATTGAGGAAGATTTTCACTAAATATTAATAATTTGTGAAATTAGGAGTGATATAAACTTTAAATGTATTCTATTAGCCTTATTGGCGCATTTCGCTCATCAAGTTATTCACATTGTCTCCAACGCCGCGCTATCCCCATCCCAGCCCTCGGGGTTCGACTATGCAATTTTTCTTTTTTTTTTTTTTTTTTTAATCCCGGTTTCAGAAAAATCTGAAAGTTCTATTGAATTTGTTCTCATTAAATTAATTCTGTTTGGTGGAGGTTTTATTTTCTTCTTGTATACAAAATATCTATGTAAAGTTCTTACAAACGTAAGCCACTCCAAAAAAGTTTTGAAAATATTTTAAAATAAATTACATTATAAAGGAAATTTTGAGAGTTTCGAAAAAGGCAGGGCGACATCTAGCTGTAAACAGTTAACAAACACGTTTATAACATTTTTGAACTATTTACACTGCTCTCTATTTCATGTTTTGATGCAAATGAAAATGAATAAAAAATTAATTACCATTTAGTAAATGCAAAAATTACATGCTGAGGAAAGAGCTTAGCCTACCCAACCCTTGCGTTACGAACTATTCTGTTATTACCATGTTTTATATTTTTTTTTTTTTTGTATTAGTCTTCCTTTCAAACATTTAGGATCATGGAGGGAGAAGCTATCTATAGGTTGCCATCCTATTCTAAACATCCATGGTTCAGGACAAGGCTTTAATTATCGATATAAGCTTACTTTGGGATTTGAAGCCGCAGCCTCATGCTTGCGAACCGAATGGATTCCATTAGCTACCCTGTCGCCTTAGTAATCATGCTTGTCAAGCCTACATATTAGGAGGAACCAGGGAAAATCCGTCTAAAAGTAAACTGTTTTTGCACAGTTTATGAGTACAATTTATGATAGCTTTATATGAACTTATACCTTAGTAATTTGATTGGTCTTATTAGTACGAAATCATCAGAAACCCTGATGGAAAATACGTACAGCTAGGTTCGGTACGTCGGAGACAAACTGTCTCTTCACAGAACCCTTGTTTGCTCAGCTGTGTAGCTCTCTACTCACTGCCATCTTATCTCTCTCTTATGTGTTTTTTCTCTTTTCCTCAACACTCGTGAAAAGTAAAGATCTATGTGCTGCCTCATCCACACTCTGGTCATTTCCCTGATCCCATTTCTCTATATCCCCTTATCGTCCTCTGCATTCTCACTCATACGTAGCACAGTGGGTACAGGAATGATCAGATAGGCACATGTACAATTGTAGAAGTCCACCGCGCGAGAGCAGTTAACTTAAGAGAATTCCTCACTCTCCCCCTCCCCTCACACAGATAGCATTAACAATCAGCTAAGAAAGAATGAATGAACCATAGTGCGTGTAATACAAGTAATAATTTTAATATATATTATAATAATGATGTGTTGATATTATAATGATATCAACACAAAAGTGAGTATTAGCTATTTTCTATGTCGATTCTCCACTGAAAAGAACTTTGCATTTTGATAGTTCTTTAATAAAATCATTGATTCTTTTAATTTGACCGAACGTCAACATAAACACTGAGTCCTTAGCGCAGGAGTCCTTAGCAACAAATAGTTGTTTTTTTTTTTTGTATTTTTTTCATTTTTAATAAAGGTTTGCATAAATATGGCAAGATGACAAGTATTCCCCCGAATCCTGAGAAGAAGGAGGGAGTTGTAAATGTCGTTGAGGCTAGCTGTGGTTGGATGGCTTCTAAGTGCAGGGAGGAGTCCATTTTTAAATATATCCCTTATTTTTATACCTTTTTTGAGTGTTATAAAATAGAATAAAAAAAAATTAATAATACAAAAATAATGATTACATTGACATTAAAATGTCTGTATTTGATCTGTCAGGTGAGAGATACTGATAATGGAAGGTGTTACCTTCAGAAAGCAGCTAAGCCCAAATAAAAAGCTAAGTAAGTGTGAAAGAGATAGAAATTCTTTCGTCACAGAATTGATGTCCTTCACTCCTAGAAAAAGGGAAGTTAAAAGAAGAGTTTTAGTAATGCCAATATCTTTTTCCAATATATGCTTCAATGCTCTTAATACTTTGCTAGTAAATAAGAATATGTTAAAAAATTTAATATTTAACTGATTTTATTTCATAATCGATAAGTTATTTAATACATGACCAAATAAGGGTAATTAGTTAAACTAAAAAGTAGTGTTATTGAATTTTTATGTTGGCTTTTTTTCTATGATAACTGCAGTTTATTTTATCTAAATAAAACCTGATAGAGATTATTAAAATGCCAAGTTAATAAATATTGCTTTTAAGCTATATTTGATTGAAAATATATCCATGGAGACACATTCTCTCCCCCTGTTTTTTAACATTTTAAAATTTGGTTGTAGTAGAGAAGAAAATCCGTACAGAACTTAGACAGGACGCAATAAAAGCATTCTTATTTCCTTATTTATAAGGCAATAAAAAAAATGTATGAAATTATTAACGATTAAATGCTAGGAACTAGAATAAAAAATACTACAATAAAAAATTTATGAATTTATGATAATAATAATAATAATAACATGTCAATTAAATAAATAATAGTTACTTAAATAATTTTTAAATAGCATTTTTTTTTTCTAATCTAAAAAATAGAGGTAATTTGAAGTCACAATTCATAAAAAAATTTCAAATGATAAATCAAAATATAACTTATTTTTAATTTGTTCTTTGACTATACTCCCCCCTCACTTTGGGCGATTTCGACTTCATTCCAGGTCAAATTTAGAATATTTAATTATTTCAGTGGGGGATTAACTGCCAAATTAAAATACACTTATACCTAGGTTATTAGTTATTGTTGTAAAATAAGAGTAAGGGAAAATAGGGTTTATATAGAGGCTTAAATTGTAATCTTTTTAAAGTATTTGTCTTGTATATATAAATACATTTTGTTCGAATAAAAACGAGAAAATGATTCTTCTGTAGATGTAATATATAACCTTTTTAACAAGGTACATGATCTTATTGAGATATTTAAAAATGCTAGGGCTGGTGAGAAATTTTTTCTAAGTCAGATAATTTACTCATATTTATATCCAATATCAATAAGATGAGAGAAATATTCTTTTTCGCAGCTCTTGCATTTACGAGCTTCATACAAATCACTTTTTCTTACTTTCTTTTTTTACTTTAATATCACGTTTCTTAAGTACTGAAACTTTTCGTCTTATGATGTGATTGAAAGTATATATATATATATNATATATCGCAACCACGAATGTTTCATTTTCTATATATCTATATATATATATATATATATTTAAGGTTTAAATTAGCTTAAATTAACGTGATTGAGGTATTGCAAATACAATAACATGGCCTTATTTGTTTAGATGAGGAACTCACCAAAACTTGAAAATATAACTGCCTTAAAGAGTGGGAAGCTAAGCATAAATAATATATCGGCAAAAGAAACAAGAAAAGACCTTCTAGTGCAGGTAATGTGTTTCCCTTCGAAGTATCAGAGAAATAAGGGTTGAAAATTTCATGATATTCGATGGTCGAATTGTGGGGTTTCTGAGAATTCTATTGTCAAAGTACAATACACGTCGTTTTATATTCTTTTTTTGTTTGTTCCTTTGAGCTTTTCCGAAGGCTAAAAGAGGGTTGGTTACTTCAAGGTCTTCTACGATAAGATATTTCCCTGAATAAGCTTTTTCAGTGCCTCTTCAATAATAACCTAAATTTCTATGGTAATATTTCTGAAAGGTTCTTCCTTACAATTGTTTACAATGCTTTTGTTGTCGAATATTATTATTTGCCAATTTCAATTTAGCATATTTCCATGAGGAAATCATTATATTTCCATTATTACCATAACGGACATGAATGAATTGACGTTGGAATGAAAAATTTGAATGATTTTTCACTGATTTTACTTTGGTGGGACTAAAATATAGGCCGTTAGAAGTTTGATTTAACTGTTTATTTGTGTATTTTTCTATGCGCCTAATAGTATCCACATTTTTTAAAATAAAGTAACTAATTTGCATGTATATGTGATTTTTGTTTTGCAAACCGATGGGTACAGAGATTGACCGAATTGTGAATTCGTTATCATCTTTTACTAACTAATAATAAATTGCATAACACAAGTAAAATACAATTTTATGACATTTATATAATATAAAATTTTAAATAAAATATTTCCTACTACTAACCATTGAATCAGTAAATTTTGGGCTCAAGTCACATTAATGAAAGACCGAGTTAGAAAAATTCTAATTGAATAAGAGTCAATATCTCATCACTGTTGTTAGATTATGAACAATTTATGAACATGATTGGTGAAAATTTCTTTTGTAAACATTTATGTATTGCAACATTTTTACAATGTATATATACAAATATATTTCTTAGATATTAGGAATGTAAGAAATATGTTGAGCACTTTCCCTCCGCTTTCGCACGAAAACTCTAAAGCCAGCACTAATGGTACTACCTTTTACACTTATTGTCTTCTCCAGCTCGTGAGGTATAAGCTATGACCTAACTTCCAGCGCAAGATGTTAATTAAAAATACAGCCATAAAATAATATTACGTTTCTTTATTATTTTTTAATTAGTCTTATGGGATTAGAACTAACGTATTATTTAAATAATTCAAGTTTATGTCAAAGAACTCCCTAAACTTTACTAAATTTAGAAAACTGTGAGCAAGCATCACCTGTTGAAATTTTAATAAATAGTACTTATTCTAAAGTGAATAATTACTTTGTAAATAATTATTTATAATAAACATATATAAAATAATTAAAACTATTAACTACTGTACGAATCAATCCTTTTTTATTACTTTAAAATTATATAAGTAACTATTCTAAAAATTTAGAAGGTAAATTATATTCTCTCAAATAATTCAGTATTTTTATATGAACTATATTCAAATAAAAATACTTTTACAATTTTAATCTACCAATATAAAATTTAACATATTATCTTACTGCAGTTACAACTATCTACTTACTACATTGAAAAGCTCACTATATAAATCAGAAAATATAGTATTATATCTTTAAAATATTAAACTACATTTCAATAAAAATATTCTTTAAAAAATGTCTTTTGTTTCACTTAAACATAAATTGAAATATAAATAATTTAGTTAAAAATACAATGCATTAACTCATTAAATAATCTATATCAAGCCTTACTGATCTTACTTTTCATTAGCTGAAATTTTCCGAAACAAAAACAACTATTGAGATTGTTTGCATGACAAAGAAATTGCAATATTTTCGTATTTTTTTTTATCTTACCTAAACGATATCGAAAACTTTAAAGAATAACGTAAATTAATGACAGTTAAAGATCCAGAAATGAAATTTTACTATCCTAAATTTGGAATGTAACTGCTAAATGCAAAAAGGCTCGCTATTGAACGAAATCTGACGAAATGGAGAAGAGGTTTCCCTGAACTCTTCATTTTAATTTAACGACTTAGAAGCCATATTTAGTTATTTTTCTTCGTGATCATTAGTTCTGAATTTAAAGGGAAAAAAGGTTCAGTTGGTTAGCAGCTAATTGGACCAATGGGAGTACAGTTTTACCTTCACTGAATAATGCATATTATACTTCAGTAGTCAGAATAATTATTTAACATAAAATGATTTTATAAATGCTGAACCTAAAGTAAAATATTATTTATTATGCTTTTTTATTGGAGCATGAGAAGGTGTTTATGTTTTATTAAGCTTCCTCTACAGCTAAGTCAGACTGAAGGAAACTCGCCCCCCGAGAAGCAGTAAAACTTGGGGTGAACCATAACTTATCACCTTCCGCCCCAGTGATTAGGGCTTCAAACCACATCGTTCTGGAGGAAAAAGTCGTCCCGCTCATTTATCGCCCACGGCGAGAGGTTACAAGTCCATTAACACGGCCCGCCAGACAGATTTACAGGCCTAATTGTTGCCGAGCGACACTCTCACAATGATTTGTAGCATCGTGCCGTATCGTCTGTAAATGAGTACTCGTCAGGCAGATTCCGCAGTGACTTAATTTCAATGGGACCTTGCCCTTTGTCAACCAAGGTCCTACCAGATGGATTCCAATCCAAGCCCTGGCATATCTCGTGGGGCCTAGCGCTTCATCCCATTCGACCATCTAACAAGGACAGAGAAGGCCACTGTCCCCAAGAGACGTGGATATGGCGGAGGGTTTGAAATATACCCTTAGCAGTAGCCTCAGCCTATACATGTAACCAACCTTAACCACTGTAGAATAGAAAAACGTGAAGAAATTTAAACAACCTTCCTCTATCTGTCAATCGAGCTATTCAAGTTGATTCGATTCATTGATGTAGGGAACCTAACAGAATAATAAAGTAACTAAATTAGAGGGAGTGAGAGAGAGCAAAAGAGAGAGAGAGAGAGAGAGAGTGAGGGGAGTGTGTGTGAGAGGTAAAGAAAGGCCAAAATTGATAATGTTTATTATCGTTGGGCAAATGGTCAACAAATATAAAAACACTTTATTTAATTTAAAACTTTATTTTTTTTTATATTTTATTCTACTTCTAGTTTTTTTTGTGTGCATCTTTATTAACTTACTGCAAAATCTTATTAATACCACTTAATACATAATTATTTATTAAGTTTCTGCAAAAGTTTGAGTATAAGATGCGGAAGTAGTAGAACATAAAAGGGTTTTAAAAAATAATAAACTAAAGTCATTTACCTGTGTTAAAATAAAAAAGTAATATTTAAAAAATATGACCTCCTCTTTTCTACATCTGATGGGAGGCGAAAGGTAAAAAAAAATGACAATGATTCTAGTAACACTTATTTATTGCCCAACTAGTTACGCATTCTTAGGTGCCTCTTCAGGGGCTTAACATTTCTTGTGTAACTTATAACGATGAACCTTCGAAAGATACACCTTGAAATTTGTTTTGACCTTTCTGCTTCCATCAAGAATTAAAGAATATTATTAATATTTTTTGTTATCATTACTCATAGCAAAACATGAGGTAGTGGGTATAAAGTGTAATTTTCTAAAATATTTTAGAAAATTAAATGCAAACATATTTTTCAGCATTCATAAAAAAAATTAATCAAAGTTTATTGGACCGAAAAGAAAAGATAGTTTATACTTTCTTTTGGTATTTCTTCAATCTGATGAAATTTTTAATAGCCAAATGGGAAATTTGGGAGGAAGTATAGGAGGTGAGAAATTAAAAATAACATGACAGCGGAAGAGAAGTACACCGTCGGGCTCAATATTTATTACAGCTTATCATTTATTCTTCATTGCTACAAGAAATCTGATATAATATATAATTTGAATATAATAATAATTCGAATATTGATGAGGAATATGGTTAAAGCCCCCCCCCCCTCCCCTTACAGTCCTCCTGTTGGCTATGTGTACGCCTGGTACGTTGGATACGAAGCAAGCGTAATCCTTTGGCAGTCGCTTCCCCCTCCCTTTCCCTTTTAACGACTTCATTAACAACATCTACTCTGTTTGATCTGCAAATCACTTTGCTCTCGACCAGCTCGGTTCGCACCCCAACTCGCGTTCTCCCTTGCCCCAAGCGTAAAGCTAATCCTTCTCCTACAACTGTTTGCCGACATTTTTTTTTCCTCCCATCGCACTCTGTTTGCTCTTCTTTATGCCATTATTTACTCAAGATTCAAATTACAACGCCCAGTAAGATTTTAATTAAACAATAAAATATTTTTTATTATTTCAGTATAGAAGGTGGTATAAGTTATAACATATATTATGATTTATACACAATCAAATATGCTTTTAATGTGATTTGAAGATTTCTCTATTGCACTGTCGTTTAAATTACTTTTATATTTTTCATGGTGAAATGTTTTCCCGATATTTAAAAGCTAATAGGTTTAAAATTCTTAGCTGCAAAAAAAGACAATTTTACAGAACAACTTTAGTAAATTGAAAAGTATATTAACGAAAATTTGTGCATAAGTAAAAAATAATTAAGTATTTTGTAAGAATATTGTTCAAATGTTTTTGTAAATCAGAAGTCAAACCTATTTAGTAGAGGCATTCGAAATGCAATATTCTACATAGTCTTAGTTCGAAACGGACAACTTAACTTTATAAATGAAATTATTAAATACAGATAACTAAAAATAAATTAGTTTATATTTTAAAGATAAATTTATTTCCTTAAATTATAAATTAACTCAACATTCATTTGAATTCTAAGAATAAGAAACTCATTCAAAATTTTCGCTNCAGTCCGATATTTTATTCTATTCCCTTGCATTAATTGATATCAATATTTGTTATATTCGAATTATTGAGAGTATAAACAATCATAAAATGATGAATGCAATGCTGTTATCAGTTAACATGAATAAATTAGATACATTTTTAGATATTTACATAATAAATAAGAAGAAAAAAAAAGGTGAAACATTTTTAAAGCGTTATTAAAAAAGAGAGTCGAGATATTATCAGTTAATGACGTCAGCCGATCTAATGTGACCACCTTAACGGGATGGTACAACTACCCTGATGTATTAGACTATCACTTTCATCTCACAATTTCCCATAATAAATTATAAATTTTGTTTTCTTTATCATTTTCTGACGGTGCCTCAAGTATGCATTTTAGTTAGATCAATTTTTTATTTTTTACAGGGCGTTTTGCCAGTAACTATATCCGTAAATCATTTCATATTCTACAATAATACTTACAAAATTCGTGAATTAATTCAATGAAATTATAGATTCTTTTATCAATAGGTCAATAATAATAAAAATTTAATAATAAAGAAATAAAATATTTTCATACTCGTCTTTAATCATTCAATAAAAATGTTCAGTGAAATTTGTCTGGGCATGTTGCTTATCATTACAATATATTTGTGCATTTACGTGCTAAATGTACCTTATAACAGAANATCTTTTTTTTTTTTTTTTTCATTGAACTCTCATCTCACTGGAAATAGTACGACGATTTTTAATTTTTCTTATTACTGAGGGGGCGAGTGAATTAATGATGTGTATAGACTGTACAATAAGTTTCAGCGTTGTATAGGATATTATTATACTAAACATCTATAAGACGTTATAGTCAAGAAAAATGACTGCCATGGCTAAGCCGGGTATATATATATATATAAAGTGCGTGTGATTGTAACTCAATGTCTGTTTGACTTCTTTAGAAGTTAAATTGCTTTCTACAAATTATTTTCATTTGATTTTTTTTTATTGGCGTTTCTAAAGAGATAAATCATAATTGAAATGAATATAATCAAAAAATAGAAGTTTTACCAGGAGGAGAGAGGTGAGGTTTAACCTTTTAAAGTGTAAATATTTACTGGTAAGGCTGATAGATGAACAGGTAGCAAAGAAGAAGTTGAGAGTAGTGGGGAGCTAGCGGGATGAAGATGAAAGAGAGGACCATAAAAAAAGAAAAAGAAAAAGAAAAAACTCCTGCTTTGCTGGGAGCCAATAAACGCCAGGACCTCGCACCGTTGGGCTAGGAGATATTAAATTTCAGCGGGACTTATCCCTTGGGATAGCAACAGCCCGAGAGGATATCGGAGTGTGCCAGCTCAGCAGAGGCTTCCCACTGAACTTATCGCTCGATAGTCGATGGCTCTTCATGAATAAGCGTCGGCGATTGTGCCTCCAAACCTTTAATGTCGCATCATCGCAACGGAACATCAACACATTTCAGGGAGGTTGCATCCGTGACAGACCTATTCCGTATCCCATCTACGTTTTGCTGTGTCTTTATTCGGCCTCCCTCAAATAGGTTCATTCTTTATCCATTACTCTCAATATTTGCCTCACTTTCCTAAAACAATCTTTATCTTTCTCCCATTTTCCCTCTGTGGACCAATCAGAAAGTTCTAATATAAATATTTAATTTGGTTGTGGTATTTTATCCCACGTAAATTTTAAACAATTAATGAGTGGGAATAGAAAAAAAAAATCTATCTGTCCCAGCCAGGAAACGAACCTGGATCTCCTGCTATCCGGGCCGGTGCACTTCCTGGCTGGGACAGATAGATTTTTTTATTCTATTCCCTCTCATTAATTGTTTAGAAAGTTCTAATATCTACAACTGGATTCTGCATACTAGATGTATGCATACCAAAACGAGATTCTGATAAATACATTTATTAAAGGACAGTGACAGTGAACACATGTATTCGGCCACGAAGATGGACAATGTCCAAAAGCGCTCGCCAACAGAAGATGGTTTGCGGAAACCAATGAAGGCGGATAAAAGAAGGTAGGATAGTTATATATTCATTGGTAGTCATAATAACCCTTTAGATTATTTACCTAAAAAAATCAATAATTCAGTGCATAGCATGTAACAGGGGAATATATATATATACTTATTTATTGCCCAACTNATTAATCTATTCAATCAAACACGAGCCAAACCAGTAGGGAAATGACCTTTACCAGTAATTATTGACTGGTAGTGTAGTTATCAAAGACAGGCCATTTTAAAAAATAGAATTGATCTTAAGAATTATCAAGAGTCTCAATAGCTTGACTCCAAATAAAATAAAAATATTTCCCTGTAAAGGGACATTTTATACATTTGGATTCCAAACCAGATTTTTCAGCTTCAATACAGTACAATATTTCAAATTTCCCAGATGACGAGTTGTGACAGCATGATTTGCTTGATTCCCTTAGCGGAAATCGGCTATAAGGATTAGGTTATTAAAAACATATATATATATATATATATATATAGAGAGAGAGAGAGAGAGAGAGAGAAAGACAGAGGGATTATAGACGGACAAAATTGAAAAAACGTCAATATCTTATAAATGTTAATTTTATTGTGGTATTTAATTCCACGTAAATTTAAATCAATTAAAGCAAGGGAATAGAATAAAAAATCTAACTGTCCCAGCTGGGGCTCGAATTTAATAGGTTATCTGTCTCTCCCGGTAGCGTAATTGGATAACGCGCTTGCCCGGTTAGCAGGAGATCCAGGTTCGAGCCCTGGCTGGGACAGTTAGATATTTTATTCTATTCCCTTGCATTAATTGATATCAATATTTGTTATATTCGAATTATGAAAAAATATAGAACATATTAGCTGTACAATATAATTACGTAACTATTATATTATTAAATTGTTACGAAAAATTATTTATTAATTTATTTATTAGATGTTTAAGTATACAACTTCAATTGATGAGTGAGAACATTTATTTTTTATCTATAGATACCGATTAAGGAATCGGAAGTCATTCTATTGCAAATGGCTGAACTCGATGATTGGCAGATGGAGTTTATTATTATTGATTTCATTAATGTCCATTGATTAACATTTATAGAAGGGATGGTGCATACCAGAGGATCTATTTAGTGTGTAACTACGAATGATAACTAGTTCAGCTGTATGATATCAGCTGGCCAGCTTCACAGATTTATTGTTTGTTAACCTCATGACCTTCCCCGGCTAGTATCAGTAATTTCTTCTTATCTAGGTCATCTCTAATGAGACATTGCAACTGCACCTAGCCTACGCTACTCCTAGAGTAAATTAGACGAAGGCGTATCCTTCCTCGCTTGCGATAGGAACTAATCCAATACAGCTTCCCATTCAATGTAGCCTGAGCGATAGAGTGCGGGAAGTCTGACTGAATAAAGTGGAATCTTCCCGAAAGTAGACGACGGGATATCTTCCAGGGCGACAGTCAATGTCATTATCTCCATCGCCGTACTCCCTTGTCCCTGTAGGAGACAGAAAAGAGGGTTCCGGTCGATAACCAATGGCTCTTCATGAATAAGCATTGGCGAGATATAGCTGGAGGGCGCGCTCCCAACCCTTTAATGTCCTGGGGGTGGGGGTTGGAGGAGGGAGTTGCTACGAAAAAAAAATGGAGATGAGAGGGACTGAACAAAGTTTTGGGGAATGATAGAGAAAGAAATTCAGTATGCACCCTTTCATTTATTTACTTTATTTTCTTCATTGCCCTATCTCTGTCAGTTGCCGCAATTCCAATTAAGAAATAAATTATTCAGTCTCTTCAGCAAAATTTTAATACCTCACAGACCATATTATTTTATCGCAAAACCAGAAGAAAGGTTGGACTCAAGATAATATTATCTTACAAAAGAATATATCATTTAATTATAGTTTAATTAATTTTTTTCCTATTAAATTAAAACCAATTCGATTTACAACGAATAAAAAATGTGGTATTATTCATGCAGAAATTGCAACATCAAGAGTAGCCTTTTTATTTAATCAGGCAAATAAGATAAAATTAATTTAAATTCATTTAATTGCTATTAAACATGAAGGCGAATAACTACGTTATAGTAAAACAAGTTTGAGCCTATCTACAAGGGTTCAATTCACATTATATTAGCTACATAGTTATTGAATAAACTTAAAAAAAAAAAAAAAAATTCTAGTCTATTAATTGTTTAATCCTTTAAAAGAAATAACATATGTTCTGAATGATAATTTTATAACTATACATATTAATCAATAAAATGTATCCATTGAAGGGAAACATATACAATAGTGTAAGATTATAATCTTAACATAATAATCGTAACATCTATGTTAAAATTATCATTAATTTATTACAAAAAAAAATATTCAAAAGATTCAAAAGTCTAATATTTTGATTTCTCAACATTTAATGGAAAAAGTAATAGGATAAAAATTGTGACCTCTAGACTACTTCTTCCACTTTTTGCAGCTCCTTCTTTTCAAGGCAAAAGCGTATAGATACTTCCAACAACAGAGTCCGTGGATACTTAGATTAAAATTACTTTTAAAATCGGTCGATTACTGTATTTTATTGAAAATAATAATACAATCTGCAGAGCGTATTAACAAAATTAAAAGAAAAATATTAATATTGAAAACCTGTTCAAACTGTAAAGCTACGACGAAATCTATAAGATTGTGCTTGTTTGTATGATGACAAGGGCCCTAGGTTTGTAAACACAGCTGAAATCAAAGTTGAACCCTTTCGAGTAGAGAATTTGTTGGGGTTCAGTCAAGGTTGGTCTTCCACTAAAACGTGGATTCCTCTACCGACCAAGTCTAGCCAGTAACGAATTCACCCAAAAGTAGCTTAAATACTGAATTTCGTTACATTATTTTGAAAATTGCAGGAGACCCGGGTTAGCTGAGTTGCTTAAAAAGAGTTTAAATAAAAGATTTTTTTTATTCTAACTCTCTTCATTTTTTTGGTTAGGATTTAACGTGGGATTAAATACCACAACTAAAGTCATTACTTATTAATTTCATCGTTATCCGAAATTAAAATTTCTCCTTCCATATCCCCGAAAATAAGAAAATAATACGAAAGATTGAAATATCTCAATTTATTTCAGCAAATTATCGATAGGAAATCAAGCTATTTATTTATCTCTTCGTTTGTAACAATTTTTGGCCGGTTTGATGTAATTTCTTCGCGACAATGTTGCACCGAGCGAAGGACACTTTATCTCCTTCCGCCTATTGACCTTTCCGATGGAATTTCAGATTTCATTATCGCTTCCTCTTACGTAGAAGAGTGTTTATGTAACAATGAAGGGATTAATATTAAAAATCTTAGATAAAGTACTATCAGTGCGGCTAAGGTCAAATATACTACTATGAGTTACTATAAACAATACCGAAATGCATATGAAATTTATTAATCTTTGATGAGTACATTATCCTAATTAATGTATATTAAAATCTGGTACAAATCACTAAAACACAGTACTGCTGATTAAAACCTATCAAAAGAGCCAATAATTGGAACAATATTTCATACTTTAAATGATTTCTTTTTTTCTTTTTTTTATATGTAAGAAACAACGTCTCTAAGGGGTAAGACGACTCTTACTGCTCTAACTCATTTTACCAGTGGAGAAAAAGTACCCCAGCGCGCGAACCTTAGCCTGGAACAGTATACAGGCATAGAAAATCAAATTCTGCACTCGGAACCTCGGCTGGGAGGGAAGCTGCAGTGTTGGTCTACAAGGCATCTGCAACTCCAGCAAAGGGTTGGTGAGATCAAGGATATGGAACTAGTGAAGGCACAACGCACGAAGGACGAGGTTAGTAGACAAAAAATTGTCATCATTGAAATCTTTATTCTTTCTGCTTTTATCTTCCGGTTAAAATATTTATATTATTCATTTATATAACTTAAACAATCAAAAATTCCTTTTAAAAGTATAATTCTCAATATTAAAGTAGTAAGGAAACGTCAGCCGATAAAACAATAAGTATAACCCTTTCTCCAACTTATATGATATTGAATTTTGAATATTCCCATAAATAGTTACTTGCACCGTATTTATTTTACTCAAACTTTATAGTCTTACTTAAAGACTGTAAGAGTCTAATAGAAGGATAATTATGGCGATTTTAAGTTAAATCGCTAAAGCCATTTTATCTAATGTCTACAAAAAAAAAACAAAAAAAAAAACAGTGGGTTTTTAGGCTTATTCCCAGCCTTAATTGTGCAAAAGGCTGGAAATTTAGCGTTGGAAAGCAGGCTAACCTAAACTAAATGACCCGTTACTCTTTTGGTCAAAGCTCTTTCTCCCCCACAAGCACATACAAAATAAAACTAAGACACATCCTTTCTCACATAAAAACTATTTATATAAACTTCTTTTATTTTTTAAAACTTGAAATTTCAAATATGAAATTGTTGAAAACTATTGACTAATTAATCGATCAATGCAATTTATTTTATCATTGACATTATTTGAAAAATTTTACACAAATATATAAATAAATATATTATGCATTTAAATGTTTATATATACATACATCATTGTATAAAAGCAGAAGGGATTTTGGGCCCTATAAGATTCATCATATATTTGCAGAAGATTTAAGGATTCTTAAAACTGGACATTTCACCATCATTGTGAGTGAGGTGACGTTCCCATGGTTAGGCCCAACCAAATTGACACTCCCCGTGATGCTCATAAATTTTGCAGCTTTCAATTACGAAATTTGATTGAATGCTTGACCTGAATAATGCAGGTGTGGATCCGCCCAATGAACGACAGTATAATTGAGCTATTGATTTCCTAATACTAGACATTCTTATATCTCTCCGTAGTTGTGTGCCATAGGGATATCTAAGGATTCAAATCCCTCATGGATTCAAAATCTCTAAAATCTTAAAGGGCACTTCCCTCCAGCCCCTTCTGTCAGATTTCTGACAAATATAAATATAAGGAATCTATAGTTATTATTCAGTAACATTAAATCGAAAACCATTTTTATTTTGACAATTAATAGTGTAAATATTATATCTTACTCCACGAAAACATCCCCATGGACTTGGAGGAAGCTTATGACAAACTTATTGTGCATATTGATCTTTGTCTTCAATGGCTCCTTACTGTTATTTCAAGAATGCATCATAACTAATTCTCAAACTATCCATAGGTCATATTGAAGCCTTCAAAATTTATCCAACATAGTTGAAACAGTTATTGAAAAAATGCAACAAGTTTGAACAAGGGCATCTAATCTTAAAACTTTCAATCAAAAATTCAATATATTTTATGTTTGCCAATTGATTTAATTTATACAGTCTAATCAGTGAGCTTGAAAAGGGGAATTCCTACTGTATTAAATTTACAAGAAAAATATCTTTGTCAAGTATTGAAGTAAAAAAAAAAATGTTGATTTCTTTATTATCAAAAAAGCGCATTTATTTTGAACGTAAATTAAATATGTCTACTAATAAGATGGATTTGTCATCCAACATGTTAGTTCTTTATATATCTAAATATAACTAACATTTACCGTTTCTTCTTCCGGGTTGGACCGTGTCAAATTGGTGTTATTTGCCGAGCTTTCGCACATCATGTGATGGCTTCTTCAGGGCTGAGAAGAAAATGAGAGTTGTAAAAGAGAGATTTTCTTTTAAAATAAAACCAAAAATCTCTCTTTTACAACTCTCATTCTCTTTTCAGCCATCACATGATGTGCGAAAGCTCGGCAAATAACACCAATTTGACACGGTCCAACCCGGAAGAAGAAACGGTAAATTACATATTTATGTTGAACTGTTTTACATATTAGTTCAAATGGAGAGTTTTGACCGTAGAGATTAGTAGATGTTCTTTTGTTGTTGGGATTCAGTCAAGGTAGGCTTACTTGCTGTTTTACTTATTATATTTCAAGCTTAGCACTACCATGATGCCCATAAATCATACTCTTTTCATTTTGCTCTAAAATTTCAGCTGATTATTTCCACATTAGTCTTTATTTATTTCAAAATGAATCCATTACATTCCTGTTAAGTAGTACTCGCTTATCAATCACTCTCAGGAAAAATAACGTGGCGTAGATTTTCGCATTATGTGCATAACTGTATCCAATTGCAGCTCGTCCATTGCATTTATTATGCCACTCTATTTGCATAATACAATATGGATAACAAATGTATCATGTTCATTGATATTCTGAAGATAAGTTTCCAGGTACATCATTAATTATCATTATTTTATTTTTATATTTAATAATTTGAATTTACTTTCATTATGATATTGCTATCATTCAAGTAGTGTTTTTTTTTTAAATTCTAAACTTAAATTAAAAAATTACAGGAAGTGGCAATACTTTCAACCTACAATTATTGATGGGGTTACTATAATCTTGTTAAATCTCGCGTATTTTATTGTTTTTATATGCAGTTGGAGTAATACCCCCACCCTTCTTCGCCAGGATCGTACATTCAGAGATCAAAAAATAAATGAATCAAATAAATTAAATGGCGAAAAAATAGAAAACAATTTCGGCAATATCCATTCATTCATCTAAATATATATATNAGAATGGTTTTCATTATCTTTTCAGCCCTGAAGAAGCCATCACATGATGTGCGAAAGCTCGGCAAATAACACCAATTTGACACGGACCAACCCGGAAGAAGAAACGGTAAATACTTCTGACGACCGTCGAAGCCTACGTGAACATATAACTAACATGTTGATATCCGTACATAACAAGCCATATTCGTAGGAAGGTTAACGCATGAAATATAAGAAAACAGAAAAGGACAAAGAGAAAGATTTGTAAAACTGTAATCATCGCGTCTCGGTGTGCCTTTGAAACGAGGCGTACTGAATCGGAAAATAACCCCGAGGCTTCGAGATAAAGCGGGTGTAATTTGCCCTATCTCCGCGGACGGGCTAATGTGTACACGCCCTCCGGCGTTAAAGGTCTCTGGGAGACACGAAGCGACGGGACGCATACATATGTGATCGGGGCCCTGAAGTCGTGTCGTGAATCGTGGATATTGTGCGAGGGGTCGTGAGTCCCACTGCACGGAGGGAGGGGTGTCGTTGCAAATCGCCCGAGAAGTGCGAGAAGTCCTGCCTCCTCCAGATGATGGGACCGGCAGTGACACTTGCCACTCGTAGGCGACAAGAGAACGCCAGGAATCAGTTGGCCGATGTCTGGCTTCGGCCATTGAAGCGGGGAACAGTAGTTTGAGACTGATGAGGAAATTTCACTTCAACCCCTTCTGCCGACAACCAGGAGAATTTCACTCTTTTTTTTTTTTTTTTTTTTTTTTTTTTTTTTTTTTTTTTTTTTTTTTTTTTTTTTTTTTTTTTTTTTTTTTTTTTTTTTTTTTTTTT
>KZ807101.1:149739-155399 GCA_000696205.2 Oncopeltus fasciatus
AATAATAATATCTACGGTCAAAAAACATTCCATTTGAGAATGTTATATAATTTTTAATACATAATGAATAAAAAAAATAAATATTACGCGTAAAATAAATTCGTTTAAATGGCCGAAAAATCATCATTACTGAACATAACCAGAATTTAATTTAAATTATTAATTTAAAACATGTAATATACATGATTAATATTTTATTAAACACATTATTAAAGCAGCAGAAAAATAACCAACAAACAAGGAAGCGGACATATTTTAATACCTTATATTATTTGCAAAGATATATAGTCACCTTTAGATATCCTAATACACTTTCTCTTATTATGAATATATGCAATATATTAGTGGCAAAATTAAACACCCAGATATTATGACAGACATTTACATATTTTTCATCTTGGGATAACAATTGGATCACTACGTGGAGGAAAAGCCCCCATAGAAAGAAGTAGAACCATGGACAAGCCGATCATGGAGAAACAAGAGAGGGCTGAGCAGCCATTTCAGTTAAATTATTAAACATATTCTTGCTTAAAAAATGTGTTAGCCGTGTTGCTACACTAATAAAACAGTAGTCATGCGGATACAATGGTTTTGCACTAATTTCGCAAGTGCAAAATATCATTTGTTATATATCTTTGTTAGCTATTTTTAAAGCTATAAGTTAATATATAATCATGTTTAATATTTAAAAGTTATACACTCACATTATAAAGAAAATTAAAGATACTTGACAAACACTTTAGTAATATTTTAATGAAATTTAATACCCAATTATAATAATAATGTAATAATGCAATACTTTTTAATGAAAAATTATAATTTCCATACAACATTAATCTATTAAACTAAAACAAAATACACTATACCTTTGAAATTTATATAAATATAAATGTCACAACCAAAAATGTTTTTTTTATGAGGAATAGAAAGTTCAAACTCCCAACTATTTAATGATAACACATACACATAATTCTACAATCCAGTTATTACATATTACATCTCGCTCAACTCTCTCTGATTATATAAAAAAAAATGCAATCTTTCATAATCGTAGCTATCAATTATTTTTATTGTGGACATGTGTAAAATATAGACTTTAACGGGTTCTAACAAAATCGAGTTATTTACACTGGTACCATGACGCGACTTTTTAGAAAATTAACCAGATCTTTACCGATTCTATTTAAAATACTAACTAATAATATAGGATATTCTGATTTATAAATATATATTCATATATGTAGGTGAATGGGGCAAAACGCGCATTAGCATCCAAAATACTATTAAAAAAAAATAGTATTTATGCATATTTTCCAAACTGTTCGTTGTTTAATTCAGTTGTACATGTTAGATACCAATTAAATGACAGAATATCATATATATAAATTTATTTTCCAGCATTTTTATGTGTATGTTATATGTATGATATAAATTAGAGGGTAGGGCGGGACCCTTTATTTTTAAAGTATGAAAATAAATTTGATACTTATAATTATGGCTTGTTATGGAATATATTTAACTAAGAAATTACGATCGTTGAGTGTTTCTCCGGTCTTTTATACTGGAAGTCTAATGCTTTACGGCCAGAGACTCACTTGTTTTTCTTTTGAGCTCATGCTCTTTCTTGCTTAATAGATTATTACTCCTAATTATGCCAATCTTTATTAAAGAATAATATTCTTGTCACAGCCCCAGTTTAATTCCTTCATTTTGAAACAAATTTACAACAAAAATTAATTTTTAAGTAAAGAAAGTGTGATAAATATTGTTGAATTCTCATATATTAGACATATCACGGAAATATTCCACTCTGCTGAGTGGTGAAAGCGAGGAATTGACAAAACTTTCAGTGGTTAGGGACTGACTGTAAAGGGATAAATCTCTTATGTCTGATAGACTCTGATAAGACATTTCAAAATAACTCTTACAAATAGAAAAGTCGTGATAATAAATTATAGGGCTTATTTCTATTGACAGTCACATAGTATCAAATGTTTGCGTGGGTGGGTTTGTGTCTAAAGTAGGAGAGAGATAGATGAAGGAAAACTTGGAATTTCAATATCCCAATTCAATATACTGTTAGGACTTTCACTCCTATCTTACGTATAATAATTTATACTTGCCTGGAGGATCGATAAGTCGGAAATACATATTCATACAATAGCACATAGGCATTCTCATACGAACGCCATAGTATGCTGAACAAGAGTGCAGACATCAACTAATAAAAAGTTAGCCATATTTCGTACTGGAACAAAAAATGTTTCATTTATTTTCTGAGCTTTTTCGGCATGTGGATTCCCCATATCAAAGCTTCCAGCACATATCAGGTCACTCAATCCGCAGTTAGCCATAGACTGCTAATTTCCTCGGAGAAACAGACTTATCAGTAATATTAATCAATTTAATTTCTACGTACTATTTTTAATCACAATATAATTAGGAATCAATGATAATGTTCCAATGACTTTAAGGTTACGAAGAATGTCAAAGAAGGAATATAAACCCTATCTTTAATATAATTGTTTCAATAAATTAACGTAAATCAAATGTTTGGCTACTTCTCGCAGTGGAAATCGCCATAATACCACCATAATTCAACGAGTAGAAAATATAAAACAAGAAAAAATGGCATCACTCACTTAAAATACTAAATCTTTGATTTTGAATCTATGATAATAAGATATTATATATATCTAATATATAAGATTCATTATTCCACAAGGAGTATCAGCATGCATGGTCTTACCTATAAATATACATATGCGTATAAAATTTAGAAAAGAATTAAAAAGGACTAATAAACATAGTTTTGACTGGAAAAAAAATAAAACAAATTAAATTAAAGTATTAATTTTCTTGTTATTGTAGGAGTTACAATTTATAAATAGTACCTATATTATTCATTTTAAGTATTCGACAGAAAATTGAAAAATGTTTTCTAAAAGACTTAATTTTTAATTTGAAAGTTACTGTCTTATATTGGAAGAAATAATAAATCAAATGAAATACAAAACAGCATTCAGATATAACAAGTTGAAGCCATCTTATATCTCTAAGCTGAGCTCTTTAATACAGTCACGGCTCATATGTCAAATTGTATAATTGAATTTTTGATTTGGACATTGCAAGGTGCAGTATGAGGCTTAGAGGCACCATTAAATGTTTGATCCCCAGAAACGTAATCATGAATTAGTCGTAGTAAGAGTTTCGGTTGATCTATGGTATACTGGCCTAGACGGATCCAAGATTCATTGGGGCTTGTAAGTATTACGAATTTCACTTCTCAGGAATGAAAGATACGGAGGGAGTAGAAGCCCTGGAAAAAACATTTTCGGACGGAAAAGCAGTTTATAGGTGATAATAAAATACCTGCCTCATTACTGGCAAGCTGTTCGGACATCGAAAGTTCTTATGAAAGTCCTCTTCAATATTTAAAAGTTACACTACGACGTCAGCTTCGTTAGAGGCCAATTCCTACATCAAAAGATACGTATACTAAAGCCGAATGACGGTCACTCAAGAGTCAGTCAGACACAACTTCTGAGTTCCTCGGCTTCAGGATCCAAGGAGAATTATCCTCTCAGCCTATCTCAGCATATCTAGTGCTGAGAGGCAATGAGCAAGTTGGCCAACAATACCCTGACCCCAGAGGTTTAATGATTCCAAAGAAAGGCCGGGGAACAAAAATGATTTTAGCTCTTTATTCGTGTGCTGCTCTCCAGATGACCCTGCTACATCGTTCCTCAGCGCCGAGATATATTTATGCAAATTTAGAAATATATCGGGGATCGATTGGCGGCCCGCTTAATTTGAATAACAAATTTTGATTATTCTGTTTGAATAAACAGTCACAGTTGATTTCTCCTTCATTGTGAAACCTGCACAGCTATCTAATGAAATCTGGCACTCTTTGAACGGGGAAACAATAATCTTGATAACAAAGTGGCTTTTTCTATAACGGGTGAATGCTCTTTCTTTGAGACTGCCTTTGACCTTTCAAGAATTTTCTGTTATTTTTCTTTTCCTGAGGAATCAAGAGGGAAAAGTCTGCCACTCGCCTATACTTTAGTTCTCATTCAATATAAATTAATTTAAAATATTACAGTTTATATATTAAAAAAAGGGGGGGGGGGGNATAGTAATAACTTATTAAAATTAAATTAATGAATACATTAAAAGCTTCCGAATTGTGAAGTAAAGTAAATAAAATAAATATATCAGTTTATTATCAAGAGCTACTTTACCACGTTAAAAAAAAACATGCCATTTTATTTCTTTACTGTACTATGTTAATAGTTTTTAGTAATAAAATAATTTCATATATTTCTAAGAGAGAAGTAGAGTTACAAAAACTGTAAGCAAAACAATTTTTTTTTTTTTTTTTTTTTTTTTTTTTGGAAAAACCCTTCCAAAAAAAAAAATTAAAAAAAGGGGGGGGGGGGGAATTTGGTGCGAATGCGAAGCTCTGCCAACTAAGGACTTCGGATTTGGCCTGACTCGGTTGTAGGGAGGTCCCTACCTCGTGAGTTTCATTAAGATCCTCAAATTTAACTGGAAGCTAAATATATTGGCAATAGACATCAAGTCAAACCAATCCGATTTAAATTAATTAAACTTTCTTCTCTACCCTGATTTTGGCAATGCACTTTTTAAGGGTTGCTTGTATTTTCAATTTCATTTTAAGCTGGCACAGAGAGTGAGAAAATGAAATATACACATAGGTTTATGAATAGTAAAATAAAATAAAAAAATTATATTTTCTGAAGTGTCACGAAAGGCCCTACCTCCGTGCAACTTCAGAAAATATACGTTTTTGTTATTATTTTACTATTCATTAACCTAAGTGTATATTTTATATGTAATGTTAATAGAATGCTGTAATATCAACTTTTTAAAAAATTAAAATAAGAGATGAGTTTTATTAGAGGATTATATTCAAAGTTTACTTCTATTCAAAACTAATGGTGAAGTTGAAAGATGAACTCAAGAGTTTTGCTTTTACACAAGTCTGGTAATCATGGAATAACTCCAACTCGAATTTTCGTCAAATCATTACTCTTGTCATGATGTGTGTAGATTGGGGGAGTGAGTGAGTATACCAATATTCTTATGAACGTCCTAAACGTTAAACCTGATCTATTTGTTTGGTAGGAAATCTATAGAACCTTAGGTAAAATCGGATTAGAGAAAAATGTACTTTTAGTGCATTTACTATACATCAAGCTATGTATAGTAAATAATCTTTCATATATTTAGCCTTTACTGAATTTTTTAAATTACTCTAAGAGTAAATATAATTCTAAATAACTGTAAAAAAAAATCGAAAAGATAGTTTGTTAAAAAATATAAAAAATGTCAACAGAGAAGAAAGAAGAAGCCTACACACAAAATGTCAATTTTATTTTAAATTATTAATCGATAAAATTCTATATTTCATGTTTTAAGATTTAAATAATTATGATATATTTTTTTAAATAGAAGCAAAATGGCGAAATCCAGAGAGAAAAAAGCAAAAATAATTTTTTTTTGTAGTAAATAATGCTTTGTAATTGCGAATCTTTAATTGTAAAAATTAACAGATTATCAAGTTTGGGATATTATTAGATCCTTTTTAAAGATAGTATAATAAATATACTTAATAATTTTTTTTTTTT
>KZ807101.1:207743-220308 GCA_000696205.2 Oncopeltus fasciatus
CGTTTGAAACGTTGAAACCAACGTTCACATGTCTTGACGGTTGGAGCAAGATCGCCATAAGTCTCAACAAAAATTCGATGACATTCAGATGCCTTTTTCTTTTGATTAAATAAGAAAATCATGACATGCCGCAAATGCTCTTTATTTGGCTTAAAATTAGACATTTTTAACACCAAAGAAAGGTATGATACGTCCACGTAAACGACTTAAAAACAACTGACTTTTGTAAACAAATGACTAACAAACAAAATAGCGTTTAGAGATAAGCAAATCCTTCAATAGGCTAAGAGCGCATTCTATTGGAATTAAAACGACATTTTAAACTTGCACACCTGGTATATATATATATTTATATTTATTTATTTGTTCGTAAATATAATATTAGTATTAATTCAGCCATAATATCATATGCATATTCCTAACTAAATGCATTATATCTTATAAGCCCGAGGGGGAATGAGCCCAAAAGAAATAGCGCCCACACATATTTATAATATATATATACGCGCTCTGGCGTCTGCAATATTTTTAAATAATGAAATCAATTCCGTGTTCAAGCTCTTTCCTTGTAGAGGCGTAAAATCTGTCTTTCTTTTAGGCCCATTGCTTATAAGATATAATGCACACTTTAGTTAGGAATATATGATATGGGCATATGATATATATGGCTGAATTAATACTAATATTATATATACGAACAACCCATAGAGTTATTCAAGACCTAGCAAATCACTGAATAGAAGAATCTACTTTGTTGCAATTCTAATTTCACGTTTTACTTATAATTTTTTTTTCCTTCATATTCTTAAAAAAATATGGATCCAAGAGTTACGCGATCAGACTAAAGAATTTTCAAGTGAATAACATAGAGTGGAAAATAACATATTTGGTCCTTTCTAAACAATAAATATATTCGTAGGGTTTTGATTTAATCAAGTTTTTTTTCTGTTATTAAAAAGGAAACTGCTGCCATGTGTCTATTGTCTGAACTGCTAACCAGATAGGTTGAGAGCTATATTTCTGTTTTCTACTCCGTTTCTTACTAGATATACTGATCTATACTGAAAATACTGGACAAATAAAGTGCAACAAGACACACGACGTGAGAAATGATTCAGAGGGTGCAAATTGTAAAGAAACCTTCGAATCAATATTAAACTGTGTTTGATTCTCAATTTGTAATTTATTGTGATATAATAAGTACATTAAAAACGAATTTATTTCCTTAAATTTCAACAAAAGTAGTCTTCTGAAATTTAAAAATTCATCAAAATATACTCTTATTCCCATATCGAAATTATTGTAAAACTTAGAAGATACTTTTGAAAACTCTTGTAATTTTAAACAATAAAACAAAAGTCTATAAGAATTTTACCTACGTTTGGAGGAATATACGAATGCAAGAATAAAATAAATAATTAATTAAAATGTTAGCAGGAAAAAATATAATGGTCAAGGGTTTCTACTTTTATTTAAAGGATAGAATTTTAGCTGCAAGCAAAGGAAATTTATGAAAATGATACGATATAATTTAATTATATTTTAAATTGTAGAGAGGAAATTTTTGTTTCTCAACGAAAAAAAAAAAAAAAAAAAATGAATTTTACATGGAAAATGAGTTCAACGGAGCAGATCCTGTGAACAAGGGGTCCGATTATCGGGGTCAAATTTGGGCAGGGCATCTCCAGAAATCGTGGGGGAGTTTTCAAGTCGGCAAACTAAGGGTCAGATCTGAAAGCTCGCTGAGATTGGGGGGGAGCTTCCGCGCCGTTACGCTCTTTATCGGCGGAATGCTTTCGGAATCCAGGATGAGATGCAAATGCCAGGAAGGGTATTTAGGAGGGAATCGAATCCCGGCGAAGGAAGAGTCCTCATCCCCCTCCCAAGGGAATCAGGCGACGGCATTCGGCCGAATTTGATAGCGCATTTGACGGCACTCATTCCCTCATTGTGCATATAGAGAGATGTTAACAATCGTCCGCTCATTCCAAGGAAGAATGTCCCTTCTTTATTCCTTGACCCTACGATGAATATCTTCAGACTTTTATGACTTATAGGAAACAGTAGAACACGCAGTACATTTTTGAAGGAAACATTTTAAATTCTTAGAATTTCCTGTATAAATATTTTATTTGGTTGTGGTATTTTATCCCACGTAAATTTGAACTAGCGCGTCCTGGTAGCATAACTGGTAAATGCACCGGCCCAGATAGCAGGAGATCCAGGTTCGATTCCTGGCTGGGACAGATAGATTTTTATTTTATTCCCTCTCATTAATTGTTTCTTATAATTTCCTTTTTATTTGTAGAAAATAAGTGCTTTTTAAGATAAGTAGTTTTACTAGACACATATTCATTTCCACTGAAGGAGAGTTTAATTAGATACTATGTTTAATTGCTTATAAAAACCAACTTAAATATTGTCTTATTATTTAAAAACTTTTCAAACGCCTTGATATGCTTAAAAAAATAGACTAACTTGATAGGCCAGCTAATCCTCCCCACTCTTGTTTCTACAACTTTTCTCTTTCCTCGAGACAAAAATACATATTTATTTATCTTTATAAATATTTATTTGGTTGTGGTTTATTATCCCACGTAAATTATAAACAATTAATGAGAGGGAATAGAATAAAAAAAATCTATCTGTCCCAGCCAGGAATCGAACCTAGAGTCCTGGTGGTGCAATGATTAAGCACGCTGGCACGGATAGCAGGAAATCCAGGTTCGATTCCTGGCTGGGACAGATTGATTTTTTTATTCTATTCCCTCTCATTAATTACTTATTTATTTATTTTAGGCAGAATTGTCAAATATAATTTAAATTGATGGTACCTATTTATATAATGTGTATCACTTAATTTACAAATACCACAGCTAGTTAATATCATGGACGTGAATGAGCTTGACATATATAAAATAGTCATTCTCCACGGAAATAATGGCCATTACGTGGGGCTTATTAAGTTAATCATAAACTTTACTGTCTTCTGGGAGAGCAAATAATGACTTCAATATGGACGTACTGCCCTACCTTCTACCTTGAATATGGCCTCCGATGTATGTCTCGAAGCCTAACATCTCGTGGCAGGGTCTGATCTTCCCATGCAAGCATATCCTGTTCCAATACCTTGCTACCGGGAAAAGAGAGATAGGGACAATTTCGTAAGGTACCCACTGTATGGAGCTTCTGATTCCATTTCCTTAGACTTCTGCAGCAGGTGGTGAAGAACTTATATGTTGTTTGTAAAGATACCCCTGCTTCAAAAATGGCCTCTTCTATTATGTGCGAAACACCTTCCAGGAATCCTGCTCACGAAACGCCGCTCACAAATCCTTCTACAGCTGCTGCACACTTTTCTGTCATCTGAAGAAAGATGTCAGAGTATATTGTAGATGTTTATCAGATCTCTCCTCCCCTCCACCAGCAGTTCAACCAATTCCTCACCACCAGCTTACAATAAGCCACAGAAATTCTCAGTCAGGCCTCGCAGCTGTGCAAGTTTATATACAATTTGCTCATGGTATAGTAATAAATTAAAATTGTAGATATTTAAAGTAAGAAAAACTTGGATCCTTGGCTTCGTCAGATCGGAATTTTCTAAAGTGCTCTAAGAAAATTTATGATATTTTTTTTTTCCAAGATACCTGTTGGTAGGCGAAAAATTTATTCTTTTCGAAGAAAGACCAGAGTATGTTGGTAGGGCGAGTACCATTTTTAAATATCTTTACTGGTTAACTGACTTATCAGCATCTTAATTTCGGGAACGAAAGAATCCGAAAGAAAAAATAAGTTTTCAAAAAAAGTCCTTCAAAGAAGTTCTTCAGAAAATATAAACCTTTACTCAGCTATTAATCAGTCAAAAATAAAATTTCTTATATATTGCATTATAAAAATGGTTGTTGAAGAAGATGCATAAACATCAGAGTGTGAGTTGGGAGAGGAAGGATTGATTCAAACAGGAAAAAAAAGAAATTAATAGTCAGCTAAGACATGGCTGAGTTTTACTTGGCGCTTGTGAAGTGATGAAATATACTATATTGTTTATATTTCATACTCCTTATATTATGTTGCTATATTTATTATTGTAGTAGCTCAAAAGTAAACATTGCAACAGTAGTAAAATATTGCCTTCCCTCTATTCCTCTTTGTCTAGCAACCAATTGTCTTTGTCTCTGACAATTAGCAATTCAAATACAACTTAGAATAAAAAGTTCTTTTCTATGATTTACTCTTTATGAAGACTGTTCATGCCTACCTCATTTATGTTGGTATGCTCCTTGATAAACTTCCTGTATGTCCGTCGCCCTTATAACCTAAATATATATAAAGTGAAAACTTTACCTTGATCGTAACCTCGAACTTCTTGTCCATTTAATACTCACACCTTAACACTCCTATTAATTCCCCAGTCATCATGCTAATTTTGAGATTCTCTCTTCTTGTTCGATCAGTTACCACAAATTTCAGGTCTAAGAGGTTTAGTCTTCTTTTAGCACTCAGTCTTCTCCCTCGAAATCGGTTCGAAGAAGCTTCATGTGTACTTATGTGTAACAAAGATTCCTCTGTATTTTAGATTATTGAATTTATGCACCATTTGAACAAAGAGATTCCACGCTCAACCAAACTGCTGCACCTAGTATGATGAGATGTGCGTTATTCTTTTTAAAATAATAACAGAATTCTTCTCCTCGAAATTGTAGACAATTGTCCGTAATCCATTTTTGGAAGTCCATTTCTTGTGAATATTTTTCATAATGTTTGAGCAAGTATCCTAGTGGACCGACGTCGAATACATGCGTAAACTATTGCGTGCGCGGAATGTCCTACTAGATGATTGGGCCAGCTAGGCATGGAAAAAGTATGTTTTAAAGTGGAGAAGAAACTGTTCATAAGACAACTGAGGGAGCTGTCTGGTTCTAGTTCCTCCCTCTACAATCGTCCAAAACAACCCTTGTTTAGTAACTGGTATAACCATGAATTATTCCTTGCAAAACTACTATCACTCATACGAAGAACCACCATACCTAACCATATTCGTCCTAACCCTGCTGGATCCAAGTTCTTCTTCAGATTGCTTTCTCTAGCAAATACTTCAGGTTCGTCACACAATGTAAGCACAAAACGTAGCCTACCTCATTAGACAGAACTCTCTGACTAAACAATGAAAACACAACAGCAACTACAAATGCAGTTAAACTAAATCTTAGTGGCCTGTAATATTTTAATTGTCATAATAATAGTATTTTTTTTTTAAATATTCACTAATATTAAAGCAATATAATGCGTATTTTAGAGGGAGTCACAAAAACCTTCTTCTTATTTGTCATTGCCTGTTTATTACTTGTAAGTAAATGTTTATATCACATTCTTAATTAATTTATCTTTTCTCTAAATAATACTAAAGTTATGGTGTGGTAAAATTCTTTGTTATTGTTATTTCAAGTACATAAAATTATATTTAAAAAAAACTTTAATGTTTTATCAGAATAAATAGTATAGTTTAACCATCTTAAAATGTTAAATTCAAATAACAATTTTTTTCAAATAGAAGAGTAAAAAGTAAAGTTAATTGTTTAGCTAACTGGAAAATAGTGCTACAATAATATATTTAAATACATACTCCTTAACTTACCTACATGACAAAAGTACAATTTAAAAAAGTAAATTGTAAAAATTCAGGAAAAACGATAAATGATTTTCAGGCCTACTAGAGTTCTGATACTAGATTAATTTATTTCCTCTCTACAGTGACCAATGATTTATTTTTGTTTTACTATAATATTATAACAGTAATTTCATTAAATTATAATCATTTATTCAATAATTATTCATTAAATATTAATGATAAATGACATGATTCTCATTTTATCCACTTTTGTAAATAAACTTCTAAGATAATTAATAGAATTGTATATGGCTTCGATATTAGAAATGAGAAATAAAACGGTGGAAATAATGGAATTCATCAACTATTATAATTGAGGAAATGTATTAACAAATATGAAAATAAATTATGTAAATTTCTCGCAGTGGTAACGTTTTGCAAATAAATGCCTCTTTAAAAAAAATCACTTAATGAATAAAATACTTATGCAAAGTTGGAAAAATAAAAGGAAATTTCAAATGATGGTCAGACTTACGTTAGTTTAAACACTTAATTTGATGAATTCTCATGCAAAAGAGTTCGTGAAGTACGAATTGCCTTTTTCTTGTAGGTTTGTAAATGAATTATAAGAAGGGAAGAATTATTTAATATTCTATTGCAAGATCACTTGCCGAAGTGTGAATAAAAAGAGATGTAAATAAAAAAAATATAATTTTGGTAAATTTGTTTTTTATTACCACTAATAAAAAAAGCAAGATCTCCTTAGCTAAGTCAGTTTCTATGCGATGTGACTTTCTTCAATGGTCACAAGACCAGTACATTAAGTTCATGTGTAAAGGGCAAGATTTAACCTGCGGTATATACAATATGCGGAAATATGGCGCGATTATGAGGCAGGGGTATATATAACGCCTAATATAAAGTGCGATAATATAATATGGCGGATATAAAGCTCAGGCATATAAGATGTCTGTAGAAGGCGCAAATATATAATATCCGAACCT
This sequence comes from Oncopeltus fasciatus, assembly GCA_000696205.2. Taxonomy (NCBI): domain Eukaryota; kingdom Metazoa; phylum Arthropoda; class Insecta; order Hemiptera; family Lygaeidae; genus Oncopeltus; species Oncopeltus fasciatus. The sequence continues at coordinate 214,356 of KZ807101.1, forward strand.
AAGGTGCAGTCATGGTTTATTTACAAAGGAAAAGATTTAGCCTGCGTGGTTAAAGATTTCTAAATGATCGTGGTTGGAATTGTTATGGAATTTTTGGTAAAGATTCCATTCCCGACCAATCACGAACAAAAATGAAGCTTGAAATAAATACTTTGTTCTCAAAATATTATATACGTAATTCCTAATGGGAGTCCAAAATATTCAAATTTTTTTTAAATATTTATTTTAGATTATGAAAACAAGTAATGTTTAGGACAATCAATTAGTGTAAGGGTTCTTGAGAGAAACTAAAATTAAAATTCATTTATAGCTTTGATTTTCTTCGCATTGTTATTTGTAAAATGTAATTTTCTAACGAGACATGTAAGGGAGTAAGAAGAAAAAAATCTAGCTACCTCAACCGGGACTCGTACCCAGGTCTCCTGCTTTCCGGGCAATTATGCTGGCCACTGAACCAACATCCAACTGAGGTATCAAGATTTTTTTATTCCAACTCCTTAACATTTTTTTATATAAAATTTAACGTGGGAAAAACCACAACTAAAATCATTATTTAAAAAAAGTAATTTTCAACTTTTTTTGGGGGGGGGGGGCAGAGGATGTAAAATTTAATTTCCTATCATTTATCTTATATAGTATATATACAAAACCATGCATTAAAATGATACTTGATTTCAAACAGGTACTGGAAAAAAATCTGTTTCTCCCTATAATGTACTATTTATTAATTAAAGATTAGTGCTTTTAGGACTCGTGATTTCGTCATAATAATTTTTTCTAAGTGCGCTTAGCTCTGACGTTGGTATCATTGCTCCTGAAAGCAATAAGCTTTAATTAATAACTATTAAATTGTGTCGAGAAACGAATTTTTTTAAAAACAATTGAAATATTACACTCGATTCAAATGGAGAGTTTTTTTACCATAAATATTATTATTAGATGTTTTTTGGTTGGGGTTCGGAAAGATAGATCCAAAAAATTCAAATTTAAAAAAAAAATGTATATTTTAATAAAGGATTATCTGCCAAAGTTTCGGCTTACATTATAAGCCATCTTAAGGGCTATCATGAAAACGAGAGGGATCATGAACCTGTACGTAGGTTCACATTTTCATGACTGCGGACAGGACGTCCCCTCTTGTCTTCATGATAACCCTTAAGGTGGCTTACAATGTAAGCCGAAACGTTGGCAGATAACTTAAAAAAATTTATTTTTTTAAATTTGTATTTTTTGGATCTACCTTGACCGAACCCCAACAAAAATACATCTAATAATTACACTTGATTTCATTTTTAATAATATATTTTGAAATATTGTTAAACCTAGGTATAAAATCATTTGTTGTTCATAATAAGAAATCAGATCCTACAACGCTTTTCTTCCGTCTCATCATACTTGTTGTCATCATATTAAATTTTTAGTTGAATTCTTTTTTTTTTTTTTTTTTTTTTTTTATTGAATAGCGTAATTATAAAGTTCATGGCAGTAAAATTCTGCGTCGGGATATACTTTTTTTTTCTTTTATCACTTTCGTTTGAAAGTTCCAAGCGGGCGTTTCCCGGGCTGAGGAGACTCCTCTATAAACCAGTCCATTGTTGTTTGAGTAATATTTTTTTTTACCCCCCAGACTAATGGCAGTTTTACAACGTCCAAGGGGAGGTTTTCACTGTTAATGTCCGCTGGTTTTTGTGACCCAGGTCGTGAAAGCCCTCCAACCAACCCGAGAAAAAAAAAAAAAAAAAGTCTTAACTACTCAGACGAAATTTACTACCAATAAGTTTGTCCCAACTTTGCGTCTCTTGTGTCATAAACTGTCTCCACTCAGTTGTGTGTTAACATTCTTACCTCAGCGATAGGCAAAAAAAAAAAAATTAATTACATTTCAATGAATATTATTACCCCAAAAGAAAATATCCATAGAAATAAATATTAGTAAGATTCTAACGTATAACTTATATCGATAATTTTAATAATATATAGTTACCTATTCAAATGTATTCATTATATACTCAATTTGAAGGTTATATGTAGATGAACATTAATGATTAGAACTCTTGGTAATAAATTTCTAGTCTTCTACCTACGATAAAAATAGTTTATAGATTCACTAATAAGCCATTTGTAATTTATGTAAGTAAAACCTGCATTGTATGAAGAGGTTTAATATCTCATTATAAAATTGTCGCCAAGTAAAGCCCATGAATTGAGACAGACAGAGTCAATTATTCAGGAGAAAAGATGGTTGATTTTAAAACTAAGAAGCTGTATCGTTCCCATTAGCAACAAATTACAAAATGTATACTCAATGTGTGTAAACTTGAATTCCGCTGTGAGTTAAAATTCGTAATTTGTTGCACACTTTTGCACTTTACAGATTATACATCGTGTAGAACCTCCTAATTGTACGTTGAAGTTTATTATAGCTGTTTTGTCGTTTCCAAGTAGGACATTTGACTATTGATATTTATTTGATTCCGTTTACGGAATGTCTGTGGATTTGACATTATTTGATTCTATTTATTAAAAGTATGAGTTATTGCATATTACGGTGATGATGAGCCTGTCTTTGAATCCTGAAAAAGTCTTCGGCCTTACCCAGAAATAAATGAAAACGAAACACTAATCATATATTATTTTTTCAATAAAATGTCCTTTATTACCAATACAATAAATCAAAATTTTCTTCTTTGGTACCAAATGAGCACCAACAGCCATTTATAGTTGGCCTTAGACTCCCCTGAGGTCCTTTTTGATATTCAGGAACAGAAAGTAGTCACTGGAGACTAAATCTGAGCTGTAAGGAGGATGGTTGATTAAGTCAAAACCCAAAATGTCAATACCTTTACGAGAGGTGTGCGAGTGGCAAAGCAATTGCAAGTGCAAACTGATGAATTATAAGTACTAGACGTAGCAGGATTATGAAAATGTGAGTGAATATAACTACTGACTATATAAACATGGTAATTCCTTTATCTTAATCCCCTCCTTCATAGGTAGGCCGAAAACTTCTTGCTCCCCCCCCCCCCCTTATGAAGAAGATAATGTAGAAAAGAATTAGAGATAATTTTGCTACATTTCCAAGATAGTTAGTCTATAAAGAGGTGTTTGATTGCAACCCTGATGATGGCTTGCATTGGAAGCCGAAACTATGTCTTACGAAAATCCACCGTATTTAGGCGTGTTTTTCTCTCCTGATCCAAACCCTCACTATTTGGTGAGCATGAGTTATCCTCTGTCTTTTATCCTCAATATCCTCTTGAGATAGACACATGAAATGACAGAATTTGTGGAGGCCATTAGATGGTCGTACTCTATCCCTACTTCACCTGTCCGGTTGGCGTAAAGCCATTCACTACCATGCCATTCCCTTCCCCTGCCTTTTGAGAACATATTAGTCAGTTACTTACCCTTGTTTGTCTCCACCCCTAGTGATGACTGGCCAGTCTGCACAGTTTACGCTGCCTTAAGGGATGGAATGTTCTCCTCCGGTTTTCCTGCACTCCTACTTTTCCCCAATCTCCTTTTCACTATACTACTTAGCCCTTTACTCCATCTGTCAGTCGCCCTAATCCCATATGTCTCGCTACTTCGGTCGATTCCTCCTTTTCCCTTCTTCCTTAATTCAGGTCTCGTTTCTCCACTTCCGTTCCAATCAGTTTCCCATAGTCACTCTCCATACTTTATTGTCCCTTCTCTACCTCCATGCTTCCTCTAAATCTAATTCCCGCTCGTGCGGGTTGCCTCAGTGTATTTGTTTCTGAATTTCATTACCTTGACTGCTGGGTAATTTAACTGTGACGTAATTGCATTCCAAGTCACACACAATACAGTGCTAAGTAATTTTATATGGCTTTATTGTCTTAGTGGTTCCATACTATTGAGGGTTCAAATCCAGTTCAATCTCACACAGTTATCGAAATAAATAGGCGTAATCTATTTTTTTTAAATGCAGAATTATGTTACGGTTATTACTTAAATAAAACATTACCTCCGCTATTATGTAAATACAAGTAGTTTGACTTAATAACATGCATAACCTGTTCCAGATAACAATATTACTTAGTAGGTTTAAAAAGGAGAGTTTTTTGTCCGTAGATATTATTAATGGATGGTTTTAGTTGGGGTTCGGTCAAGGTATATCCAAAAAAATACAAATTTAAAAAAAATGTATTGTTTTAAAAGATTATCTTATTAAACATTTCAGTCATGAAAATGTGAACTTAGGGACAGGACGTCCTCTCTCGTCTTCATGATAGCCCTGAAGATGGCTTACAAAGTAAGCCGAAACGTTGGCAGACAATCTTTTCAAAAAAGACTTTTTTTTTTTAATTTGTATATTTTTGGATCTACCTTGTCCGGACCCCAACTAAAATCATCTAATATTAGTAGGTTTGTTCTTCATTTTTATCAATCAAACTCTTTAGTGAGGGGCCCCAGGCTAGCTCAGGGGATCCGTACGGGTCCCGCAATCCTGACGCCGCGGGTTCAAATCCCGCCCAGGTCAATGTTTTATTTAAAATATAGAAGCTTGTCCTGAGCCATGGGTGTTTAAATTAGGGTGGCAACCTGTAGATAGTCCCTTCCTCCAAGACCCTAAATGGTTGAATGGAAGGCTAACACGCAAAAAAAAAAAAAAAAAAAAAAACTCTTTAGTGAAAAAGTAAATATTTCTAACCCTACCTTTGTATTCCTATTCCATTTAATTGGCATTTTTCTATATATATATATATATATATATATATATATATATATATATATATATATATACCCCAAAAATTTTAAAATATTTTCATAAAAATGAGGTAGTAATATTAATTTTTCTTCAAAGCTTAGCTGATTCAGCTTTTATTATATTTTATACAAAGGGCGAAATAGCGGAGATTAGTGGAGTAGCAGTAAGAGATCTCGAGGTTCGAGAATGAAAATTATAACTTTACTTTCTTCAATTAACTTAAATTCTAAAATTAGTTTTAAATAAGCTCTATATAATATCTTATTTTGTAACTTCCAATCGAATGTGGTATTTCTTATTAGTGTTAATTACTAATCGAAAAAATACTTTCAAAGTAAATTCTTAGAGAGATCACTAATATTCCCAGCAAAAACAATAAACTCAACACTGTATCCTGTAACCTTAACCTGTGAAATTACCTTATCTTGTTGGAGAAAATTAAATTTCTCGCCGAACGACTGTTTAAAGACCTTATTGGATGGATTAAATTTCTTCATTTCTGAGGAGATAAAAATTGGTTTTCCAATGTATATAATCAACATTATATCAATTACAGAGGTTATTGAATAAAAATGAGACTACAGGTTATTGAATTGAATTTTGTTTCTCTTGACAGTAAAATGTCGTGCATAATTGAATTAAAATCGTTTTAGTTCTGTTTCGAATCCTACACATAAACCGATTTCTAAAAGAATCCTCTTTGTAAAAAAAATAACTTCCTATGCAAAATAAATACTCTACTTAATAATCCATTATATTTAAAATTAATTAAAAAAAAAATTAATATCTTCTAATAATAAATTGTTTTTTTTTCTTTAGAAACGTTCTTCTCCACCCGCTTCAAACTCTTCCATAGTAAACTCCAATTTCATCCCAATCCATTTGCCCAATCCCTGTCGTCGGACTCCAATCCCCACAATCCTCCCCGGCGACTAAAACGGAGATGGCCTCGCGACCTCCTGGGCCTTAATGCCTAAACTTATTGGGAGTGGGGTCGATGGGCCCCTTCTCCCTGCACAGTGATGACCATTTATTTATTTATTGTTAATTTTATTTTTATTTCATTATATTTTTTCTTTCTTTTATTTTATTTATATTATTTTTATACATGTACATTTATTTTAAGTCATCAAATTACAAGATGTTATATAACAGAATGTAATAAATAAAGATTTATTTATACTTCCCCAATTACCTTTTCTGCAGTATATTGCCCTCCTA
>KZ807101.1:259718-272650 GCA_000696205.2 Oncopeltus fasciatus
TATATATATATATACATACATTAATAAGTTAAGCCATTACAAATTTCAAGCAGTTGCAATCTGATGCCACTATTTTAAAGTTTTAAATCAAAATAGAGAGGGGGGTTTAGAGAGAAAAGAGAAATTCTAAATTGAAATATTATCAATATCTTTGTTAAATAAATGTAGTCTATTATAGGTGTTATATGAAATTTTCAAAAATGTATTTTCTATAATTTTTTTTTTTTTAAAACATGATAAAGGAAATATTTAAGAATATAACTTAAAGCATTTCCTTCTCTCGCTCTCTTTTTTCCCTCACGAACATTCTAGAGTCTACCTGAAAGTGATCTTTCCTTTAGCTCTTACTATCCTCTACGGCTTTTATGATCAAATTAGTATTTTACTCTTTATCTATGTTCATTATTAATGACACACTAGTAATCTTCTTATTTTACCATACATCCGAGAAAATGATAAATCATTTAAAATTTTTATATTTCTGCACTGGAATGTTCTACTATAAGTGAAAAACAAAATATTCAATATTTCAAGAAAAAATAATACATAAATTGTATTTAATATTTGATTTTAGTACTAATCCAAGTATATATATATTAAAAAAATCCATTAAATTTTATTACAAAATCACTTGAAGGGCTGGATCCAAATGCTTCTCTCTTGCTACACAAAGGAAGTAAATAAGTGAAGAGTATGATTTCCATAATCGCTAGAGGATGATACTTCATTCTAAAGGCAGGGGGACTTATGTAATTGAGGGTATCCTACTGATAGGTGGGACTGAAGACCTATACTTAGCTCGGGTATCAGATTCTGTAAATTATCATACCCTCTCCATCCCCTTCTTCTTCGCTTTAACTTTTCCTTCACTCTGCATTTTTAAAACTATCATATTATCTCAGAAATGCGCTTTGAGCCACTTTCAAGCAATCACAAAAGCATTTAGCGTATTTAATTAAACAATTATTCTCACACCTTAGATAATTGTTTTTCATAATTGCAAAAAGATTACAGGTTATTAAAATCTGCACCGTAGATTGCAATGCACTCCTTATCATTTTGAAGTAGACAAGTGGTTCATGCATCGCATGATAAAGATGCTTTAGGTAGACTCCCAAGCGTGAAGATAGTTGCCTCTTTCGCTTTTTTTTTTTTTTCTCTTTCACTGAGGGAAAACAAGATTTCAAGGCTATTGTTACTTTAAGGTTATATATTATAAATGTGTATATATCACTTATTGTTCTTTTCATATGAATAACATTTGTATGTCTATTTATGGCCCTCCCTAAAATTTAATATATAAACGATCAGGCAAACTTAAATCAATTCAGATAACACACATGAATACACGCACACATACATTATATATATATATATAACTCNTGTGTGTTTGGATGCCGTTAGCATTCCAAAGGAGGACGGAGAAGGAATTAGAATTGGAAGGACTCATTTTAAGATAGATGAGGAAGTCAATTTATCCAGTACTGTTGTCAGTAGGGTTATAAGAGGGGTGAGGAGGGCGCGGAAATCGGAGAAGAAGGAATGGAGCATGGCTTGGAGATCAAAGGAAGTTGGTGATTATAAGTGAACTAAGTTATATATATATGTTATCTTTTGAAAATGCGGCACTGGACGTCCACTCACTATATTATTACCTCAGCCAATTGATAATATTGTGAACAATTAACAAAATGTAATTTAATTTTTTAACTATAGAGAGAGTAATATATAAATTAATGCAACAAAAAAATAACTTGAGGCTTACTAGATGGAATAAGTCATTTATTTTTATTTACGTCTATTATTAATAAATGATGGGATATCCGTTTAGTATTCGCTACTCCTGGTTGATTTATTTTTAATATTAATCTTTTAATAATGCTACTACACTAGTAAAGCATTTTTATTAATATTGATTAGTAATGATTAGCGTTAGTAAACCACTATCAATAGATGTATGATGAATATTTTTTATTAGAAAAACACTGTGGACGCACACATCTTAAAATATTAGACATGAAATAAATTGGAAGAGAATTCGAACTTTCAATTTTAGCTCAATTACAGTAGCTTACTTTAGAAGAAAACGAAGTGAAAGCGATCCACATTCTCTATGAGTTTAGATAGACTCACAAATTGATATGAAGTTAATACCATATGTAATTACGCTCCAGGAAGAGATACTTGACTACTTGAATGAACTCATTGCATGGCAGTTGCAAGTACACAGACAGGCGAATTAAGTGGCTACCGGCAGGAGGGAAGGAGAAGATAAACTGGTTCGCGATCAGATAACCACTGCCAATGTTAGAAAGCACACCGATGAATACGGAATTAAACCAGGGCGTTGAGAATCTACAAAATTGATTTTGATATGAGGGTTTAGCTGAGAGAAAGCAAGGGGCCGTCAATTGGGGTATCTAGCGCGGTAGCTAATGGCTACCAATACTACGCCAGAGAGAAATGTGTATGTAAGAGTGAAGATTTCTATACACCAGGCTCAACATACCTATGACATTATTAGGCTCACCTGTAATATGTGCTTATGGACTCCTCCTTAATTTAATTATATGTTATTTATATCGACATAATACTATCCCGAGAATCCCAAGTTTGATACAATAACATTGACTGATAGCTGAGATAGAATTTTTTTTTTTTAGTTCCCCATTATAGTACCCCTGCTTTGACAACTTGATTAATTTAATCTTACACACACACACAACCCTTGGACTTGTGTGTGTGTGTGTGTGTGTGTATGTATATATATGAATGAATGAATGTGTGAGAATAGGGACAGGACGTCCGTCTTCATGATAGCCNATTTATAAGTATTATTATTTTTTTAATCTTAAAGTTTAGGAAACATATTAACACATATCTAAGACTAATGACTCATTTATACCCAAAAAGAAGGCGTTCGACACCTCCACTTAACCCTCCTATTCTATGCTTGTTATATAATACTTCACCTCGTTCTCTTGAATTAGGCCCTAACTGGTGACTCGAATGGGACTTCCGCCCTTCTTGAGGAGAGATAAGGAGAAAATTATGAGGATAAATAAAGTGTTATATATGAAGATTAAATAGGCACACTTTATAATCCGTTATTGCATCAAAACTAGCACAAGGTATTTGCCCTGAATTGTAATTCTAACTTCCATGGAATGGTCTTTTGTAATTTATTTGTTTTAGTAAATGGCTTCTTGTATGTGGTCTGAATAAGTGGGTCTTGCAGACATGATTAAAGCCATTTTAGGAAGAGATGCTTTAAATTACACCACGAGTGTAAAATTATATAATCCTCTATTGTTCAATATTTAAGATTGGACGTTATTTTGAGCTTAACGAAATCTAGTCCTTGTCTAGAATTCCTTTCATTCACTTTTATTATTAGATTTTTATTTTTAGTTGTTAAATACAAAAATGTGAAGATAACATCCTAACTACACGTATAATAGATATTAATAATATAAATATTAATTTAGTTGTGGTGTAGGTATTATTCCACGTAAATTTTAAACAATTAATGCGAGGGAATAGAAAAAAAAATCTATCTTAAAAGCAAATAACGAGATTTGATAAATAGCTAGACAATGTCAGCTCTTTCGAGCATAAGACGATGTATTCGTCTTTCTCGTGGGTTAGGCTCTTAGTTATATGGCTCGTCCCGGTGGTGTAATGGAAGCATACCGGCCCGTAAAGCAGGAGATCCAGGTTCGAGTCCTAGTTGGGATAGATAGACTTTTTATTCTATTCCCTCGCATAATTGGTTAAATATTAATAACGTTTAATAATAACTATTAATGCTATTTATTAGCTCAGAAAAAAACAACTGTATGTCAAATTTCATTGTAACTCATTATTCAGATTAAACCACAAAAAGTTCCAAAAATATTGGCATACCCCCAACCTTAAACCAAAAATAAATCGCAGGAAAAAAAGCAAAAACCAGAAGTGAACGCGCTCCAATTTACCATAAACCCATGTTAAATATAAATTAATTCAAGGTAAAAGTTCAGTAACCTTTTTCCTTCCAGTCTTCACCGTAGCTTTCAGGGCTTTAGTTTCACTTTAGTGAATTTTATAATTAAGTTTCAGCTGCCGAAGAAGCGTCCAAGAACACGAAACTAGATGGGCAATACAGATATGTGTTAAAATATTGACATTTATTTTTGGCCTTTTGCCTTCCATCATCGGATGGAATCTAGTCTCACTTTATAAGTGTTTATAAATAGGTGTTCCAATGTACAGAGCTCCACCTTTCGTGACTATACGTGGTTGTATGACAGGTTTTCAGGGAAATCCCAAAGTTCTAAAGCTAACAGCGAGAATCAGATACTGGCATACTTAATTGAGTAGCTTAATTAATATATGAAAATCGCTAAGCCTTTGTAGGAAAAATATCCAGTGTGATGATTTGGATCTTTTTAGTTTCGTATTGATCATTTTATACTATATTTAAAAATATTTTTATTTTTTGCCACGTGTTATTAAGAAGATATTTTCATCAATTGAAAATAAAGGAAACTTTCATATTTTTGTAGAAAAGTATGGATTCAGTAATAATGCTAACTTGTAGTGTTCATGATGAATTTATCATGTAGCTGATTAAGTCGACTGCGCGATGGTAATTCTACGCTCGGTGTTCCCATTAATATCTGCCAAATCTCCAGCTCTGACCGAGGCGGTAAGTTATGAGCACTCCGGATGTTTCTCAAAGCGGAACATAGGGGGAAATTAGTTTCCATCAATTGGTGGGGCTGTTCAAATTGGCGTAAATCCTGTATGACCCCCCCACCGATGAGGGGTACGAGCCTATAGCAAGGCCCTATGCACACGCTTGTAAGTGCCCATGCTACCGTACACAAACGTACTTGTGGGCTGTTTGCGTACGCCCTGCGAAGCGTGTCGTGCAGAGCCTTGTTTGCTCATGACGAGGGTTCAGGTTTTATGCTCACTACATTTGTAAATACAATGAGCAATATTACCTCATATTAAAGGACAGAGATCCCTCATTCTTTTTCATTGATTTAAAAGGTTTCCCCCTCACTTTCACCTTCCTAAACACCCTAATTAACAGTCAAGAATCTTTAATAAATTCCTCCACAATCCTACTTACTAAGAAATAATTCCAAAAAAAAAAAAAAAAAAAAAAAAAAGAAGCAAAGCTTATATATATCTTTTTTTTATTTTATTTTAGCCTCTCCTATGATCAGTGAAGTTGTAGAAATCGCGGCCATTGGTGTCATGGCCAATGCGAATAGCTAGGAAATCATAACGGAAAATCTATTATTAATGGGGGGAAATCGAAGTATAATGTATCGCTCTGTTAACTCAATGTTAGTCGTGTTTCCAGACCCGTTAACTCGATCAGCTTATTTGAAGGGAGATATTGAATTTACACACTCCAGCAGCTCGAGGAAAGAAAAGTCCGAGGATGGCCGAGAGGAAGCACGTACACTAAGTACGTGCTCAAGTACTTCTACAGCACATAGATATGTGAAAATGCTATTTTTTAATAATTTAGTTTGTTAATTAGAAATATTAAGGCTTGTAGAATTTCTTTCGCTCTCTTTTCTTTTATCTTTGTAATTAAGATGAAGAGGAAATTATTTTGCCCTAAAGAATTCCTACACATGATCTCTACAATAGATAATAATTATTTAATATTATTATATTTAAATATTNATATTTATAAAACTGAAAACTTTAAGAAGCAGTAATATTTTCTTATATAAATCATTTTTAAATATGTGTAAATAAAGCTATTATTTATTCATATGTAATACATTACATATTTAAAATACACTTTGCTTATAACAATAATTTTTACAATGGAGGTGAGTATAGGCATAAAATAATGACAGGTAAGAGAAAATCCTATGCCACAACATTAAAAGTTAAAAATTACATATAATTTAACAAAAACAGATTACGGTACTATCTCCATTTAAAAGGATTATCGGGATTGGTTTGGTACAATAATACAATGGCTATAAGAGTAAAAATGCTCTGAGAGTATATTCAATTAAATAAAATAAATTAATAAATTAAAGTAATGAACTAGAATACTCACAATAAAAATGTTGTACCACGTAATAGAGATATTATGTTACATAGAGACTAGACATTAATGAACTCATTCGGTCTATCATACCTTCTATTATCCGTCTTCATTGGTTTCTGCACACCATCTTCTGTTGGCTTGGTGGTGGAAATAACCTTTTAGATTATTTAACTCATCCGGTCTTTGGTATAGACCATATTTAAATACATATAGATCTCTATCATAAAATAGAGCAAAGTAAGTCTATAAATATTAAGTAAGTTTATAAATTTTTTTTGTGATATTTAATCCCACGTAAATTTTAACAATTTTTAAACATTTTAAAAACTAACTGTCATTGTCAGGACTCGAACCTGGATCTCCTACTATCCGGTCCGGTGAATTTTCCATTTATGCTGCTATTATGTCTCGGTAGCATAAATAGAAAATGCACCGGCCCGGATAGCAGGAGATCCAGATTCGAGTCCTTGCTGGGACAGTTAGATTTTTTATTCTGTTCCCTTGCGCTAAAAATTGTCTATGAAGATTTTTCTATAGGATTTATTTTTCCAATAAATGATATTGGGGAAAAATCAAGTGGGAATAAGTACACCCCCTGGATGTTAAAACCACTTGATGTTCGATATTTTGGCTTCGCAGAGAAGCTCTCCACGAAGGAGGGGCAATAATCTCTTAAAGAAAGAACAGGACAGAGTTCTGCCCTGAGGATTTGGCGGGCTGTCAAAGGATGTCCTCACTCTAATTGCCGCCCTACAACTAGACTATTCGGACTCTCTGACGCAAGGGGCAGTTTTTTTATACGCAGCCTCATGGACGGCAGGCCCACCACGTCTTCGACAGGCCTTCCTGACCCACATAGCGACAGTATATCACTCAAGAGTTAACGACTGTCTACGCCATTAAATCCTCGAGGATTTAGTGCCTCCAATAAAAGTCATTCGGCTATTATTAATGCAACTTATTATATTAAAAAGTAAGTCACAAAATCCTTCAATGCTTTTTAGACCAATTGTTTTACCTACCTATCATCCACTTTTAACTTAACAGCCTAAAAACTGAAATCAGCTATTTTTCCTAACGAAGTTGGCCGATAAGGCTTTACAAGTGAATTATAAGACTAAGATAGTCATAGAACGGAAGTGGGTGAATACGAAATTGCTAATACGAGTTCAGAATATTGTTTTTAAATGCAAAATGAAAAGCTAAGTTGTTCGTTACAGGGCAAAAATGGACGAATTGTAGTGGGGATTACCTCAAATTTCAAGAGTGAGTACAAAAAATCATTTCGTTCCAATGGCCGTAATATTTATTTTGGTGCAATGTTATTCAACACATATTTGATAAAAGATATGTTCTACAGGTGTGGAGGATTACTCGATAGCAGCCTCAGCGAGACGTACTTTTTCTTGATGAAATTTATTTATCATGTCACTTTTAAATGCAAAACGAAATGTTAAGTTTAGCTATTTGTGAAAGCCGACTAAATCAAGAAAGGAATCACCCGAGAAGTCAATTGGAAGTAAAAGGAAAAAAAAAATTTATATTCAGCGGGCGTATATTTATTTTAAAAATGTTTCGGGAGTAAGCCAGTGAAATTGAACAACTACGAATTGAGGTTTACTCAAACCCTAGATTTCGATTTAGCGACCTCGGAGCCTCAACTAGACATGTCACGTTTAAATGCAGAAAGAGAGGCTGAGTTAGTAATTGATTTTAATCGAACCTTCAGTTAGGAGTGCGGGTCTACGTGATTTGGAAAATCAAAGTATAAACATTTATCAACTATGATTCCTTTAATCTATGCATTTTCTGAAATTTCATACTTAGATTTTATATTTAAAATCGTTAAATGGATTCATTTTTGGCTAAAATCGGGTGATAGAAGGGGAAGGTGGGCCTAGAAAAAGACCAAATTGAATAGTTATAAAAGTTATAAACTTTTCTATTATGTTCTGAAAAAATTTATAAAATATGATGATAGTCCAAAATGGAATTTTCTAACATTTTTACTCCTTAAATTTGATCCCAAAAGCGTCTAGTAAGAAATATATTTGAAAAAGAGCATTGATGTTGACCTTTCCCCCTCCTACATCCCTCCCGTTAGGTTAGAGCTAGCCTAAATGGCAAGCCTTTTCCGTTTCGAAGTTGATCTTTGATCTAATTTGATATTAGTCATTTACACATTTACTTGATATTTTTTACCTTTGATATCAAACATTAAATGCATTTATTCCATGTAAACTTATTAAATTAATAAAAAACAATAGGTTATATTTAAAAAATTTATTTATTTCTAANAATAAAGATAAAATAAATGAATAAAAAAGACCTTTGTTGTAATCGTTTCTGACCATATTCTGACCACCATGTCATGGAATTCAATATTTTTTTAAAAACAAATTTTTCGTTGTATTTTTCTAAATAACTTGGAAACTTTTGGGAAATGGAGTTAGTTGAGAAGACATATGAAGGTATTACATTAATGAATAGATACCCCACTTAATCATAACTAATAAATATACCCTTCTATATGAACAAAAGTATAAAAAATTATTTAAAAAAAAAAAAGAAAAGAAAAAAGAAAAAGAACTTTCCTAAATATAATATAGTACATGAGGTAACTAGAAAATCCCCGGGACGTCATCCCAGCAGTGTATATTTAGGAGTGTACCCCCACTCTGTCCTCCGCCCATTTGACAAAATTAGTTTTGTAAACCTGCTTTAACTCCTGTTGTCATGCTTCTCTCGGTCTCTAAAGGGTGGGGTGGGGAGGGGGGCTCTTCTCTCCAATTTTGCAATTTCCTTCCCTTCTTCTTCTTCTTCAACATCTTAATTTCTCTCTTCACATTCTCCTTCAAAACCACTTACACACACACACACACACACACAAATCACTTTATATTCAACGTTTATTACTCTTCAACTACCAAAGGTAGAGAAAATTTGGTGAAGGGACAAAATTGGTATAAAGTATATTTTTCAATATTGTGAAATTTCGAAGGAGTTTTTAGCTAATTGCAAATGAGTTGCTCGTATCACAAATTATAAAATATATTCACTATGGTAACATGATGCGTCTATTGAAAAATTTCGGGAAAAACATCACTGATCCCACTTTGTAGAAGTTAAAAATATGTTACATTGAAATATATATGATTTTTATTAAGATATTTTAGTATTAAACAGATTTATATACTTCACAAATGCTATAATGAGGCATTCTATGAAAGAATTACATTAAAATACATTAAAGTCTGGAATACCTCCAATATTTATGAGGAATAATAAAGCATGGCTGACTAGTCTTCTTCTTTTTTTCTTTTTTTTTGACAACCATAAACCCTTAATTCATCCTTCCCTCACCACCCTCCCCCAGGGTCTCATCCGACCTTTCCCAGAGGCAAGGGAGGGGAAGGGGATTTTCATCTGACACCAATTATGACGTATAAATCAAAATTCAGAAGCTGACGGGGATTTTATATTTCACGGCTAATTCATAACCAAGCTTGATTCATAATTATCCCTCAACTGGCTACAGAACACGAGCCGCGAAAATATTTTTTCCCTCTCTTTCTTTCTCATTTATTGCATTTTCAACAAATTATTTTAATAAATACTTAGAGGGGCGACTGAGTCATTCAATTATTTCAAACTGTATAAAAAAGAACTTATCGAACTAGCAATTGAATTTATGCTGGAACTGTTCAGAAAAACCCGTCAGGACAGACGTAAATTAAACAGATCTCATTTGTTACATTAATGATAACCATGAATAATGAATGGTTTAATATTAAAAATAGAAAAGAACGATTTTCATGTTGTTTTTTTTTTTCATTATATGCAAATGGTCTGAGTTTCTCATCTCTCAAATCCTACAAATTATTGCAGTCGTCTTTCCAGTGCGATCAGAAACTAATACAACTGCTACCCACTCTTTCTTCAACAGAATCAATAATTTTTTCAACACTATAAAATATTTTTTTAAATATTTTAAAAATTTAAATTCTTGTCCTTCTCGAACATCTTACCTATCCCTCTCCAGGCCTCTAGCAAATATTCAGCCGTTAAAAATTAACCCTACATTCGAACTCAAATACCTTCCTCCACAGGAGTAATATTAATAGCCTTTTCTCTATTCTTGTCCCTTAAGGCAGTCTATTTTTCCTCTTCCCCACGTATAATTGTTATTGTTATAACACTTATATTCTTTTCATGAGTAACTTTTCACATATTTTATATATTACACCTTAACAATGGCTTAATCCCTCAAACCAACCCTCTTTTCTTGGGGTTGGTCTAATACCTAAATTTTAAAAGTAATAATACATTATTTACATGACTAACTATACCAAATTCCTTGACATCCTGTCCTTTTTCTCGGCCATCTTCTAACACTTCTTATTGATTATCTGTTTATTAAAATAATTTACGAAGCCTGCTCTGTACATTCATATTCCTCCCACCCAATGTTCCTTTTGACTCATTACCTGTGACTTAGTCCTGAGGCTTGTAATTTAATTCCCCATTTTACAACAAGCAATTTTAGAAAAAAAAATTGGAAAAACCTCATATTATTTCCTAATATTCTACCCTTAATTTCAAGTTTCTTACATGTAAAATCCAGATATCTATTCATATTAATTCATATTTTTGTCTATTCTGATTCCTTTTCTCTTTCTATCCACCCATCAACATTTCTATTCCATTAAAGTTAACGTCTCTCACTGTTAATATATTGTCCTTCAACCTTTCTCTTGTATAACTCCTTTCATATCAGGATATTATAGTAGATCTCGATGCTCTTTATTATGGTCAAAACCTTCTATCACACGTATGTTCCGATATTTTCATCCACAACTCGTCACAAACTTAAGAAATACACTCCATTTCATTCATTCGATCCCCTGCCTCATCAGAAAGATCGCAAAATAAGAGGCTGGAGAAAATCTGCCAGAGAAGGTTTAGGCTATCCAAAATCTCTGAAGATACTTCCTAAGTCTAACTCACCACTCTTCTCCAAATTTTCACCTAAATTTATTTTGATTTTGGGCAATATCTCATTCATCGGCATTTCCATTTAGTTCGAATGCCCATCAAAATTTGTCTACCTCTCATATTTAATCCAGTGAGATCATAATAATGTAAAACGTAGGAAGAAAAAAAATGTTCACAAGTTTTAAAAACAGCTAATCCTTATTTTCTGTTGTAATGACATAAATAATACCCTTTAAATTACCGCTTTATTTGGAATATCGTGGAAAGAACAAATTTGTATATCAGAAGAAAATTATTTTAGTATTCCACCTTAGCTCTTTATTATCGAAAAATTTAACTAATTTTTTTCATTCATTTCATATAAAAATTTTTAAAAAATACTGAAAATAAAAGATATACAAATTCTTATTTCTAAAAAAATCTGACAGCTCCCTTGTTATAGACATACTTCCTAATAACACTTGCCTTATCCTTAAGTTTTACTTATCCAACCGTTTCGTTAGAGTACGGCAAGGATCAGATTACTCCGATTTCTACCAAGTGGAAGCGGTAGTTCCTCAAGGTAGTGTNAAATATATGAATGTTCGTGTGTGCCAGTGCATATTGGCTAGATTTTTTTAACAATACATACAGGTTTTAAATATATAAATTGTTTAGTTTTTTAAAGGCTGCACTAGAAAATGAGTTCGTTGAAATGTCAAGACGAGTTTGCAGAATATTAAATGAGATAAGCAAAATTTTTCCCATGTAGAATACTTAGTTTAGTGATATAAAAAAGAATAAAATGATTTACAAAGTAAAGGATGATTTTCTTAGATACTCAGCGAATATTAACAATTCTAGTGGGTTATTTCTTAGATACCTATATTAAAAAATAACTCATCTAGTTGTTTTCCGTAGTGATAAAATAAATTAGATAATGTTTAAATCTGAAACATCAAGTCTATTTAAAATCGCTTGTGCTCTATAGTGGCCGAGATATTTGTTTTTCAGAGGGAAACATAATATTCTAAAAATCACTTTTTTCGAAATTATCAATAAATATTTATTGAAGTCCATTGTAGCAGAGAAAACAAACCACATGCCTGTTTTCGTGGAATTAGTCTACCTCCAGTATCACTGTTATTTCCTGGCTACATATCTGTCTGCTAGCGAGCGATATTGTACGGGAACCTGTTTGGTGGGGATGTTCACAAACGGAGCTCTGCTTTCTATTTTTAAACTATTTTTATACGGAAAACTTGATAAACCTAACAAGGGAATGTGAAACTAGTATTTCGCTTTTTCCTAAAATTACCTTCTGGAGAATTTCAACAAGTTTTACTGTCAATATATAATAGGAGATCATTAGTCTCCGGCTTGCTAAAGTTACTGGGCAACATAAAATAAAAAAAATTGCTTAAAAATTTGGTCTTGCGATAAACATTAACATTAGGCAATGATGAAAAATGGTGAGATCGCTAATTGTGTTTATAGACTTTTTAGGTACGTGTGCACCTTTCAAAGTTAGGTTCTTAAATATTTCCATTAATAAGCCCCATTACCATATATCCCATTTATTCGAAAAAAATTTAAATGAAATAAACTTTAGAATAATGAATTCCGCCCATGCATGATTTATACATCTTTATTTTTGTTTTTTCCTTTCGCTTCACCTCATCCACAGTTGACTTCCGTTTCACCACTGCCCATGTAACCATTCTTGTCCACAGTCTCTAATCCTTACAATCCTCCCCGCGGGTAAGATGGCCTCGTTATGTCCTGGGTAACGAAAGACCTATGGTATAGAGATTAATATTTCTGGATATTTACTCTCGTGAAGTCATTCTTTTTCTCCTTTATTTATATATCACATAATTAATATATA
>KZ807101.1:342721-359367 GCA_000696205.2 Oncopeltus fasciatus
ATATATATATATATAGGCTCATTTTAAAGTTTTTTAATATGAAAATAGGCGTTTTTAGTAGCAAAAAAAAATTGGTTTAGTTCGTTACTCAGCTAAATCTATGTCCAAGACCTGTGTCTTGTGCAAATGTAAAAAAAAAAATTTCCCCAAAGCAGAGGGCGCAATATTTAGTTTATAATAATGAAAACAACACAGATTAGTTTATCGATAAAAAAAGTACTTTGTGATTTATGCCGTGAAGTTGAACAATTAGAATTGTGGGTTTACATAAACCTCAGTTAGTTATTTTCAATGAAATTTTGGATGTCATTTTAAATTGCAAAAACAAAGGCTGAGTTCTTTATTGAGCGAAAACTAATTGGACTGTGAGAAAAACTCACAATGTTAAATGAAAAAGTTTCATCGCTGCAACCAGTATAATATTTAGCTTACTGTAATAAAATAATACTTTTGTTGAAATGGAGTGCAATTGAACTTGTAGATTATTAATAGAGGATTATTTTATTGACAACAAAAATATTTGAGATGTTGTACCGTAAATTTAACAATTTGGACTGAGGCATCCATGAACCTTAAATTTGAAACAAATATAATAAATTAATTACAATTGGGAGTATCGAAATTTTGACTACCTGTGGATAAAATTAGTGGAAAAGTAAAATTTTATGCAAGATATATAAAATACTAAATAAAAAAGTGACATTGCTGGATGGAAGGTTATTTGCACAGAAACACAATATATTAAACACACTTCACAAGATAGAGTAGTGCATAAACCCACGTTGGTGCCACCACCAATGACATTTTTAACTGCTCAAAACATGACGTCAATAAACGATTAATAAAATCGAGTTACCTTTTTCTTTCATCAGTAACTTTATGATGCATATTTTAATAAAATAGTCGTATAGATTTAGACTCTAATACAAGCCCATTGTACGATAGTGATGGTTATTGCCATCAATAACGTACTTAACATCTTCTCGTATTTTTTTACAAAGACTTCGTATACTGGTCATTCGTTAATTTAACTAATATTGATGTATTTTAATGAAAACAGTGTCTAGATAGCGCCAGCTTATAAGCCAATGGTTATTTATGAAAGCACCAAACAGATATCAGTTTTAATAAAATCATCGCCCATACAACGATTTAATTTAGATAAAATTAATCATACATTTAAAAAGGTAATATAATAAGAAAAATATCATCTTGATGGCTACAACTGCATAAAAAAAAAAGAATATTTAATAGCTGATAACAGAAATTAATGTACACATTAATTAATAATGAATGGGAAATTGAAAACTTTTCCTGTAATAGAGACATTTTCATATAAGTTATGATGTTAAAGTAGAGTAATTATTTTACTCTGGAGGCGAACGCTCCTAGTTAGTTATTGACAACTCTTAGACTGCATTTTCTAGTTAAATCTCTTAAAAAATGAGAAAGCCAATAAATTTTCCCATTTTTTCTCGGTATGATTGTTGTGAGTTTCATTCACATTGTGACGGACTTTAAAATAAAATTGTACTGTTAAAACATTTGAAGGTTTTAAAATCAAAATCAGCTGCAATTATCAAATTCGTAAAGATTCGTTAGATAATGCTAATCAAAGAAGATTGAATGAAATACATATAGTGAGTTATTATCCACATTAGAGAATCAAATAGTAGTTAGAAAAAACCTCTACCATCTATATTAATCCCTGTCTTCCAATCATACGTATTGAACTTCATTTATTTATTATTTAAGAATAATTAAATTATTGAAACATTAAACGAATTTTATTGAATGGGAAATTATTCGAGCTATTCAGTAATAGTATCATATTTCAAATGAGAAATGATGATAGCGTGGTTTGTTTACTATATGTCCTCGGATGGTGATGGCATACTGGGATCTCAGTCCTCAAGCAAATTGACTATCCTCAGGGGACCAGTCCCTGACAGGTATATTGAAGACTGTCCACATTAGCGTCCTGAGGACAATCCATCAACCACTCCTATGTATGGCAGTGACGCTATCTCCTCGCCCGAGTCGCGAGGGTCCTACGTCGAGAAGGGTGTGGCACTCCTCTCTCTCTCTCTCTCTCTCTCTCTCTCTCCCTCCTCCTATCAACCCCTTATTCTCCCTTCTTATATCACCATCTTCGTCTCTCCCTATCTCCACCACATTTATCACGAACTCCAGCAGAAGAGGCCTCATGGAACGCACCCATCATAACTGACATATCCGTGGGAGAGCCTACAGTACCTGGGGCATATTGGACAGAAACAATTCTGCTTCTAGATGTCAGACTGGAAGCAGCTGTGCAGAATAATTTACGGGAAACGAAGGGGACCTGAAATCCACGTCATTGTTTTTTATACAACACATCTACTGGAGAATTACTGCTAAGCACTCATGCGTTGTATTATTTGTGGATGTACACCAAAATATTAAGCAAATATGCTACAATTATCTCTAAAACAAAAGATTAAGTGTAAAATAGGTTGGTCCATACGGTACTCTGGTCACAAGCACCCAGATAAAAGAAAATTTTAATTGATGAACTCCGATTTGGCGAATAACATTAAACTCTTATAAGGACTAAATCTAAGGATCTATTGAAGACCCCATACTAAATTAATTTTTTTTTTTTTTTTTTGTAACTGGGCGCTACTTTCAACAATAGAAGGAAACTATATAATCTTTAAAAATTTATGTGCCACTTGTGAAATGTCACAAAACAGTTTTAAAATTAAACATATTGCAAATCAATAACATATAACAATCAATACGTTAGTATTAACGTATACTTTTATAAAAGGTTATTCAAATCAAATGTTAAATATCCGCTATAAATAGAGGTATCAACCTTTATCAAAAGAGAGACATTAATTGTGATTGCCATTCATTACTTTCAAGTTTTAAATTTAATGAATTATTGGAAATTGTAAAGTCAATCTATTAAGGCAATATTTATTTGATATATTTTTAATATTTTTTTAAAGAAAATGTATTGTTCTCCCTATTTTTTGTTCCACAGTCCTATGAAGGTATTAGAGGGCGGGGTTATGGGAAAATTCAGGCCAAGCATAAAAACACTAAACCGTTCATATTTTTAATGCAGTCTAAGCCAAGCCGCTTCTCTCCCAGACACTGCCAAACATCCTGGTTAGGTTAAATATAAAAAATCTAGAATCTTACGCCCACAAAATGTTACTGACTGCTTGCTTTAACGGTAATTAACGTATTTTTGTAAGTGCCAATGAAGGACATTATGAGGTATGACGCAATATAAGGTTAACGATTAACATAGTCAAGAAATATATAAACGTACATTCTATATAATGCACTGTAATTTATCGTGGAAACAAATTACGAAGCACTTGCTTTGGATAATAGCGGAGGGAATAAAATTCTTGTCGGAGTGAAATTGTCCTGAACCACATGAAACAACTTGATCACCAACGTGGAAACAACTTGTAACTATTTTCGGCAAATTGGACGTAACAAGCTCTTTATTGTTTATTATATGACTTGCATTGTGGGACGGTCATCTTGTAAATTGCAGCAGGTAACTGCCCTCAGTGGGAGTTCCTAAGTGCAGTATGGGAATGGATGTTGTTTATCCTGATTACGAATCCCAGCAGGGACTGAACGATAATGACTCCTAATTGGAGTTATTTCAAATTTCTGTTCTAGAGAGAGAGAGAGAATTTATATCAAATTGCGTGATGGCGTGGTGAGCAAATGTGTTAAGGTATCATATCGTGCTGCTTACAACTTTAATTGGTTGCTGCAGCTCCTGATTCGTTTTAAATCGTCTTCGCCCCTGTTAACATTTATGCTAATCCAACAGTCCTTCTGAGAGACTTATTTAGAACCACAAACCACAAAAAAGTCTTTCAGCTCTTATCTGCTGATTTTCAGATAATTTCTAAGCCTGGACCAACAATCCACCAGTGGAAATACTAGACGCCTGCGGGGACATCAGCTCACACGGATAATAAAGATACTTGTAAAACTCTTTCAGAAGACAGATATCCGTCTTAAACGTTTATAAAAGAAGTTATAAGGTCATAGTTGAGCTCGTTAACCTAAAACTTAAGAGGTATGAAAGCAGCAACGATCTTTACTCACTCATTTAGAATAGCAAAGTTTCGTTTACTAAAAAATGAATGGCCACCCTTTCGGTAAAAATAAATTAATTTAATTATTGATGGAGCAAATTGAAATTCACTGATAGTTTGCTGCAGGGTCCCGACGAAAGCAATAGTTTAATAATTCGAAAGTTGTTACTTTGAAGAAAAATAAATTATTTGGTCTTTTATCAATACTAAATATTTCAAAAAATGATAGTATAGTTTAACATTTTTTTATGCCCTTTTATTTTTATTCTTGAGCTATAAAGAGTGCGGATTTTAAAATTAAAAATGTTGGTCTCTGTCGAAAACTACTTTCCTAACTAACTAACTAATGAAATAGTTTGTAAAAAAAAAACAAAGAATAAAAAATGTTTAAATAGCCAATTTGGTTACGAAAAACTTAAAACCGTCGAGCAATGGACACGCAGCGTACACACAAAGAAAAAAAGGGTCCCCACTCACAGTTCCTCGCTCACTCTCTCTCTCTTTCCTCCCTCTCCCCTCTCAATCCCTCTCTCTCCCTCCCCCTCACACTCTCTCTCTCTCTCGTGTTGAAAGGGCCGACTGAAAAGTTGTTAGTAACTTGGTTATGCCCAAAAATTTATGAAATCATGCAGTCCAAATAATAAGTAACATTAACCGTTTCTTCTTCCGGGTTGGACCGTGTCAAATTGGTGTTATTTGCCGAGCTTTCGCACATCATGTGATGGCTTCTTCAGGGCTGAAAAGAGAACCAATTTGACTCGGTCCAACCCGGAAGAAGAAACGGTAAATACTCTGACGACCGTCGAAGCCTACGTGAACAAGTAACATTAACGTTTATTTACAATAAGACTTTTAGAATATTATTTTTAGTTATCTGGAATGTTTTAGTGCCCCCCCCCCCTTTGGTGACCTCGATAAGATTCACTCACATTGTTCTTATTGGCTTATAAGTTAAAGCTGTTATTCTTTTTCGAAAATTTATTAAATCTTACGTCCATCTTTCAAGTTCATGAAACATGGACAGTCAGCTTAATCAAGTTCTTTGAGAGAGAATTTTATTCTTCTAATAACTACAGCTAAATGTTAAATGAAGTGTGTAAAATTTACTATCCTCGTAAAATGTAATATTCGGAGTAACGATATATTTGTTTGAGGATAGAAATTAAACAGCTTGCTTCTAAGCAAAGACTCCCTGTCTCACAATGAGAACAATCTCGTTAAGCTTTAGGTCAAAGTTGGAGACTCTACCCCGACTTGATGGTACCTTTCGCATGGTGGTACAGTAGAAGTGACAAATAGACGACTGATAACATCTGCAGACCCTCCCTGGTGGGATTAATCAGACATTCCTTCCCTTGACTTGATGAAGCTCCCCGTTTGACTGTCTCTTGTATCCCACTCTCTCTCCCACACACACTAACAAACTCACATTTATCACCTCACCACAACATACTCCAAGAGAATGCTTCTGTACTAAGTTTCATCTCCCCCCCACCCAACCAAGTACATAAACACATTTTCTTTTGTTAGCATACTCATTCATAATCGAAGCACCTCCTTTTAATAATTCTCTCTCTCTCACTCACTCCCTCTCTACCTCACTCTCACTCTCTCTCTCTCCCTCTCTACCTCTCTCTCTCTCTCTCTCTCTCTCTCTCTCCCGCAGTGAGTCATTCCCTTCCTCCCCCGAAAATTCACTCTCCTTTTCTCTCTCATGTAATTACATTTTTTTTATTATTATTAAATTTTTATTTATTTATTACATTCTGTTAAATTAAAACATTTNATGTAGTGAACCTATATATACATACAATGGAAATAATGTGGTTATTTACAAAATAACTGAGAATATTTTTTTGGCTCAACTAATGGGATATTGCTTTCTAACTAATCTTAGTTTTAGTAAGTTCTTATAATTTAAGAGAAGAGTGTGTGTCATGTGCATATGATTGGGCACAACTATTTTCATACTAACAATTAATTAATTACCTTTATACGACTGGTGAGTTTTATATTCGTGATAGATAATACTTTTTTTTATTAATACCTCATTTCTAGAAAATTTAATGTTGAGGTCTGTTTCTTAATATAGACTTCGAAGTGAGTCCGGTGAAAAGTCAGGCACAATGACGGAGAGAATTTAGATTTAATGTAAAAAAGTAAATTTTGAAGGCATGTTAGATTTTAGAACTCAGATAGAAATGATTGCAGGCCATTCAGAAACTCCTATTCTACAAGAGTTACAAGACTTTACATAATTTTTCATTAGCTCATAGCCTTTAATATTATTTTCTGCATATATATATTTTTAGATAACCAGGTTAGGAATGTGGGTTGTATCTCAATGAAGGAACATCATTACTGAAAATTAAGCGTCTTCCTTAAAATAAGGAAAACTACACCAGTAGTAAATTTCCTCTGGACAACATTTCTTGCCTTTGAATTTAATAAATTCAAGGAGAATAGTAGTATCCCCTTATAAATTGTTAATTAATTGGCTAATACTTATACTGTACTAATGGATGGAGACTTTTTAATAACAATTAAATAATTAGGAAAATAAATAAATTGTTTATGGATTTCGCTAATCATTTAAATTCAGTGAGATCCTTTACATAACAATAATTGCAGAGATTAGTGAAGGGTATTCCTACTCTTCTGAATATGTGAATACGTAAGTGCATTTAATTCCCATTAGTTCAAAATCCGGAGTAGTCAAAGGTCAAGAAAATTTCCTTTAGGAGATCATCTTTTTCGATTTGGCACAAGTCGAAAATTGTAGCTTGAAAAGGTCACTGAGCTCGCCATCTACCTACAGTACTCTGTGCAAGCTCATCCCCCACCCACTTAAGGGCTGTTTGATAAGAGCTGGTAACTGTTGGTCAACGAAGTGGATTATTCCAAGTAGGAATTATCATTGGCATTTGAGTTTGTTTCTTCATAAATCATGGAATTTCATAGAGCTGATTTAGATTCAAAACAAGCAAACAGATTATTTGTATAACATCACAATAATCTGTATTATTACATTGTTATTCAAATTTATTGGAATTATGTATTAGAACAGACCCAAATTATAAAATATTGCTCTTGAATGAATAACAATTTAGGAAATTAATTATTTCTATTTTCATCAAAATTAACGTTAGTTTAGGATCAAAGCAAACTTTCAATATGAACTGCAAACGGCTATAACATATTTTACTTTATTATTTAACTTAGAGGAATCGTGGAAATCAATCAGAATTAATTACAAGCTGGCTAAACTTTTGAAATGTATATTATGAGGGAAACCAAGGGGAAATGGGTTGTCTGGCAGATTGGAGAGGGGAGAGGAGTAATTTAACTTTTTGGCTAAAGTCAATTTTGAACTTTTGTAAAACGTGGATCGGTCGGGGCACGTTCTCTTCCCCAGAGGAGCAGTGGGCGATGGGCGGGGAACGGGCCGGGGGGCAAAAAATGGGTTTATGAGGGTCGCCGAGCGGGTAAGAGAGGTAGCACTAACCCTTAATTACAACAGGTTCTCTCCTGAAAGGGAGGAGGGAGAGAGAAAGTAGCTGATGAGAAGAGGAAGGAGGAGGTGGGGGAGAGGGGCAACTCCCACTGCAGATAGAGGAATAAGAAATGAACGAATCAGAGGAAACTACCTCTAGAAGGTGTGGGTAAATAAGGGGAATCTTGTAGTAATAGATGAATTATAGGCCTGAAGGATAGGAATTATCAGGAGAGCAGAGAAGAAGAGAGAAAATTGCGCTATAACTGTACTTTATATTAATATAAATCGCAGTCCCGGTGCTACGGGTTCAAAACTCGCCCTAAGCTTCTCCAGAGCCATGGAACTTTAAAATGGGATGGCGACCAGTAGATAGCTCCTACCTCCATGAACCTAAGTAGTTGAAAGGGAGGCTTACAAATAAAACAAAGCATGATATTTTGAGAGGGGCTGAAATTTTGATTTTTAAAGAAGATCTCAATATATTATTTAGAAGGATAATAACCAGCTTTGTAGGGCGTAAATGGCCTAAAACAAAAAGAATTCCTTGTGATTTCTACTCTAACATTGGCTCTAAAACGAACAATTACAATTAGGTTCGAGATTTTAGGAAAATTTCCACTAAAGCTTTTACTCCAGATCCATTTTTCTGATTAATTTAGATCATCCCTAATAATTAATAAATTGAAAATGTCATGGAAATGTGAACCTAGGGACAAGACGTCCTCTCTCATCTTCATGATAGCCCTGAAGATGGCTTACAATGTAAGCCGAAACGTTGGCAGATAATCCTTCATTAAAAAAATACATTTCTTTATTTGTGTTTTTTTGGATCTACCTCGACCGAACCCCAACTAAAATCATCTTAGATTAATAAATTGATTTTGTCCAACTTTGTTTTCTTATATAACAACAGAACAAATGCTAGAATGTTATGATGTTACGAAAAAAATTTATAATCGTTACTGTTAAATATATTAAACAATTTAGTGTAAATGATTGGTGTAAAATATCATTTTCATGAAGAATTTTGTGAATAAATTTTATCTAGGAAGATGTGTGCGAATGCTTATCCGCCTACTTTTCCCTCGCGATCAGTCTAGGGCCAGCCTTAGCTAGCTTTCCTATTATTTATGTATATAGTTAATAAAAAACGGAAATTTTTTTATTTAGCGAGAGGGACTTATTTTTCTAAAATTAAGTATCCTTAAAATGTAAAATATTCCTATAATTTTTTATCTGATGACTAAAATTATAATTATTGAAATGAATAATCGTAGCTAATAAATTAGGTTGGAAACGTTTAGGTAACATTGCACTATCCTCAAGACTTTTATGTTGGACTAAAACGAGACTGATTCAAATTTAAAATGTAATTTTACACTATTTTTTTTTCTCTTAATGCTTGAATATATTTCTCATTCCTTTATTTCTGTGAAATTTTGCTCTATATTGTTTTGATTGATTTATTAAAAACAACGCAGTGCCATTAATATTTTAAAAAACAGGAAAACTGCCACATGACACAGATAATATTATGTGTGATACAGAAATAGCAAAATTGAGGAAATAGTAAAAAAAAAAAAAAGATTGCATATAATACTGTATAAAATGACATGGTAATGATTTATAAATTTTTCTCATTCCTTTAATAAAATAATTTGTTAACATTTGAATTCTGTCAATGTGGTTTATGATAGAAATCCAATGAGTGAGATGAGTCGTTGAAATTTTAGAACTATTGCTTGTGCTCAGTTTGGTGGCTAGCTTACCACAGCTCCAACTAACAGCAGAGTGGTCACATTTATTAGTTAGTAGCACATGTGAGCTAACCAACAAACTGGTCACAAATAAATATTGAATCAAAATTTTTAAAAACTCTTACGACCCCCTTATATTTAAGGGATGTGAAAAAAGACAATAACTATGAGGAATGTTAATGCTACGCAAATTAGAGTCAGTACTACAAGAAAGTATTTCTGCCTTACCAAAATGTTAGTCTATTTAGGTCACATTTTAATTTATTGGTATATTATTCATTTGAAAGCACGCATTACAACTAACCTAATCAGGTAAAAAAAAAACGACAAACATAAATAAGTATTTTAAAAGTGCATTTGGGTTATTATGAAATTTACTTCAATCATAAATGCAGCTTTTTAAAACCCAAACAGGGAAATAAAAATAATTAAAAAAAAAAATTATTTCGTATTACATTTTGGAATGGTTTTGAAATATTATTGAATATCAGTAATGTTTTTAGTTTATTAATAAAAATGTCAGATTTATTTATGCCGAGTTCACATACTTTTAACAGGGACATTTTACGTGATAAAAAAGTTCATAAATAATACAAAATAAGTAACTCATTTAAGAAACAGATGAATGTTTGAAACTTGAAATTAAAAAAAAAGAAAAAAAAACTTAAGTTGTACTAATGCCTCATTACTCTGAAACAACCTACTTAAATAATTTCTTTTAAAGTTGAAATTTTGACCATTACATTATACTTTAAATACAACGGAACACACCTATCTCAAACACAGATATACATCTTTGTTTATACATCGATCTCTATATATTTGGAGAACTTTTGTAATAGAACTTACCATCTCACCCTAAACCCTACAATTATATAGTATGTCTTTATAAATAAACAAATCTTGTTTGAGTTTCATTAATCTAAACTAAATATTACGCCCGAAGCAGAGAAGAAACATTCATTAATCCACTTCTATTCGTTTTATTAAACAAACTCAGTCTTATATTTACATATGAAAGCGATATGCCAAATTTTAAAAAAATAATTTTACTAATATTTGTGTTATCAATACATTTAATTTTTTTTTTTTTTTTTAAATCATGCATTGTGTACTTTCAAATTTGCTAAAATAAGCTACATGGACCAGTCGGAACCCTTCAATTTTTGTGTTATCCCAGTTTCTTAAGTACAAACTATAAGTACAAACTATACAAACTATAACTATAAGTACAAACTATAGCGAAACAACTCGATCCAAACGAAGGCAATGCTCATTGAGATGAAGAAAAAGTTCAAATTAAAATTCTCCGCGAAGGAGAAATAAGACCCCCCCCCCCCCCCATTAACTATTCGTTGTGGCGCAGGAAGAAAAACAAGTGGCCATAGTAGTCAGAATAAATATTTTCAACTAGCGCCGGAGGACTTCATATGCATACAAATGGAGTACAAACAAAGAGAAACGGAGGTTTAATAAAGAACCCGAAAATTTCTTCCTCCCTTCCTTATCCCATTTTCTCGGCTGGGATTAAAGGGACGTACTTCCCTTCTCTTTTTCAGTTGGGGTAGCAAAAGGCCGAAAAGATTATCTTAATTAACAATGTCCTTGTAAGGCTGTTTCGTTCAGCAATCATCCCACGTAAATTGTGTCACATATTTAAGTTGGATATCTCCGTCCATAATTACAATTAACAGCCGTACCATTTTATCTGTTTTAATTTAGAAAAAATGGAAGCTGCGTAATTCAACTTGTCGGTTAGAAATTAGAAATGGAAAATAATTAGCAATTCGGTGTTCGTTATCAGGAGTTTGAATTGAATTCGTCAATGTAAGGATTGAATCATGAAAATTCTTCAATTGCTTATTTCTTTAAAGAATTTTTACATATCGGTGCACTAACTCATACTCATGAAAAAAAATTCAAGTTCTCCAGAAACCCTGCTATTCACTTGCCATAACGGAGCTATTTCATTTTTTTTTATGCACTTTTAAAATGTCTGCAAAAATATATTAAACCTAATTACATAATGAACAATGTATTCATATATTTATGTTGTCTGATAAATTTGCAAAATTTATTTTTCATAACATTCCAAAGGAATTTAACTATTAACATTTCGATTCCTGGCGAGGACAGATAGTTTTTTATTTTCTGTTCCCTCTCATTAATTATTTTAACTATTAAGGTTTTTTTTCATGACACTCATTTTTTGATAGTTTTTTTCTCGATATTTTCTCCGACTTTAACTATTAGACACCAAATATCATTGATATTAACACATACACACACACACATATTGTATGTGTGTGTGTGTGCTTCATTGCATTGCCACAGTTTTTATGTGTGGGGTATTACATACCATTTGAAGTGAGAGTAAAAATCCTTTTTTGGCCTATCGGGTGTAACATTTAGTTTAGAGTAATAAAATTCAATTCAGATTTATTTAATAGCATACAAAAAATGTAGGTGTTACACAGCGTAATTTAACAATTAGATTTGGAGGGTTTGCCTAAGTCTTAAATTTTATTTTTACCTCCTAGAAACTGCAGTTAGTTGTTTTTCTTGATAAGATTCTGCACATCTCTTTTAAATGTAAACGTAAGATTGAGTTGGAAGGTTAAGTGAAATAGAACAAATGCGAGTCAAGAATTACCTGTAATGTTAAGTGGTATTAATAGATGTTCCTTCAGAATAATATTTAGTTTGGAGCAATAAATAAGAACCAAGATACAAATCTTGGTATACACAAGTATTTATAATGATATACTGTAAAATTATATACTGTATAATGATATACTGCATAATGATATACTGTATAATGATATACTGTATAAGTGTTGAGGATTACACGAGGTGGTATGCTTAAATACGAATATTTATCAAATTCGGTACGGAGAAATTTACTTACTTACGAAGCTCCTTTTTGACGATTTTTTTTTTTACAATATTTTCTCAATAGGCACACGATAATGAATAATGAATTAAGGGAGATGAGAGCCTTTCCTGTCGGTCGGTGCAGAACCATCCTTAGTGTCTTTACTTTTGGCTTTTAAGATCAAATTAATTACATAAACAATAATAATTTGTTTATAAATATTAATTTTATTTGTGGTCTTTAATCCCACGTAAATTCCTCCCGGCGTAAGAGGATAACGCGCTTTACCGGTTAGCAGGAGATCCAGGTTCGAGTCCTGGCTGGGACAGTTAGATTTTTTTTTATATATTCTTGCATTAATTGATTAAAATAATAATTTACTTCTGTTTTTTTTTTTGTGTCTTTATTAATAATTGAATTTTAAGGCCATAAAAGGCAAAATATTTTCACAAATATAATATTTAGTTGATCAGTTGGCCTTTTTTTTTGGATTAACTATGATTAAAATTATTTTTCCCCTCAAGTCACTACTTAAAAAAACTAATACGATCGTTTATAAAATTTAATACATTTTTTAACAAAAAAAAAAAAAAGAAAAAGCGTGACCTCTTTTAAGCTAAAGAAAATGTTATAAATGTACAACAATTTTATACACATGTCTCAACATTTGTAAATAGGGGCGCCATGGTAGGTTAGGGGAGCCGTTCGGGTCTTACAATCCTGATTGTTATTATATCTATTCATTTTTATATAAGCTAATATATTGTAAGCTTTTACATGTCCTGAGTCATGGATGTCTGGAATGGGTTAGCGACCTGTAGATAGCCCCTCCCTCCATGACCCTAACTGTTTGAAAGGGAGACTACAATAAAAACAAAATTGAAATTGCTTAAAATCCGTGAGTTTCAAGAATGCAGAGTCCCCTTTATATGAATGCCATAGACAATCCCCTGACTAAGCGTGGGAAGAATGTGGAGCTGTACGATTAACTTCATCCCAAGGCAATATCAACAGGACTGAAAACATAACCCTTAATATATGTTCTCCGACAGGAGTGGTTTATTTTGAGTGGAGGATTACACGGGGCTGGTAACGAACCCTTTGGAATGCTAGGAAAATTGAAATTCCACTGCCTTCGGCAGACAGATGGAACAAGAACCGCTAAGCCCCGCTGCTGGTCCCTTCCACTTGAGGTTCGGGCTTCCCTCCATAACTGCCAAGCTACAATGATACATCGTTATCCGCCCATTTCATTTGCAAGGGAAACCATTATTCATAGGATACTCTCGAACCTCAGACTCCGCAGTCGTCCTACAATTGCAGCAAAACAAACGAGGCTCATAAATACGGAACACTTGTGAAACACTTATTGATATATCTTACGCTATACTAACCTTAGTGACCTCAAATCTCAGGATAGTTTTTCAGTTGTCCCTCTCAATCTCAAGAGCCCAGATATTTCTTAAGATCTGTAGTTGAAGCAACCATAAATGAGATATTTGAGAGGCATCATTTTACCTATATGTTATTCTATATTCAAATGGAAGTGAGGGATCACAGTGAAAAATGATTACATGAGAAAACCATTGGACATTTTAAGAAATGTTTCAAAAGTGCAATTATTTTTAGTTTTAACTCCGTCGCCTTCATTAAAATATCAGTAACTTTTGATATATTAATTCGGTTGCTTACATTTCCTTAATTTGTTAGACTTTTAAATGGAGGAGAAAAGTAAGAACTTTAGATTAAAAATGAAGATTTTTCTTTCGTATTCTAATTTTCCAATTCCTAATAATTACCGACATGTTACGATCAGAAAAAAGCCTAGTAGAAATCACATGAAACAATAAGAATTACCCAAGGAAGTAATGTATTTACAAATCCATCATAATTGTATGTATTCCCAGTCGATCTGGGACACTACCCAGTGTGTAGCATTGCTACGTATTGTGTCCAGTTTTAGTGTAGCGTAGTGTCCCATCTATACTCTGTGATCTCTCAGCCTGTCCTAAGTTGTCGAGGGAATTACACCAGCCGTACAGTAC
This sequence comes from Oncopeltus fasciatus, assembly GCA_000696205.2. Taxonomy (NCBI): domain Eukaryota; kingdom Metazoa; phylum Arthropoda; class Insecta; order Hemiptera; family Lygaeidae; genus Oncopeltus; species Oncopeltus fasciatus. The sequence continues at coordinate 357,013 of KZ807101.1, forward strand.
AGTAGTGTTAGCGCTAGTCTGCTAATACAGACCCCTAATGGGTGTAGGGAATGACATGGTTTATTTCAGAGCTTAGTTAACATTGAGTTTCCGACAAAAATCTTTATAAACGCCTCTGTACGAAAATGAGGTTGGTCCTTTTCGCGTCATTGCTTTGTGATTGTACACCAGATGAACACAAAACTGTTGCCTTCCCTGGAATTCGGTGAAAAACACTGGAATCTGATGTGTGAACCGAAAAACATTGTATACGGGGCTAAAATTGTTTTCAGTGAACGTTAAAATTAAGAAGCTTTACATAAGGCTTTTGTTTATATACTTGATTTGAATTTAAAAAAAAAAAAAAAAAGGACAAACATGTTTATCAGAGATAAAATTTAATTTTGTATTTATAAATTTGATGTTGCTGAAATAACGCAGTAAGATCTATTGCTAAAGTTCATGTAAAATTAGTATTAATTGTGGGAAACTGAATATTGCGTTTTAATATAATACCTTTAATTTTTATTTCATTTTAATTTTTATTTCATTATATTTTTTCTTTCTTTTTTTTAATTTATATTATTTTTATGCATGTACATTTATTGTAAGTCATCAAATTACAAGATGTTATATAACAGAATGTAATAAATAAAGATTTATTTAAAAAAAAAAAAAAAAAATTATATTTCCTGGAATTTCTTGCGTAAATTAGTGAATTTCTGAGAAAGTAAAAGGGGTTTAGTATTCTAAAAGTTTTATAGCTTAGTATTATTTAAACTATTAGGAAACATCTTTAAATAAACAATATGTGGTTCCAGAAGCATATCAAGATCTTCTCAGCTATATCAAATTCAAGCACCGAAAAAAAAAAGCCTATCTATTGTGAGATTGTGGACCAATCAATCACTGCACTGGACTCTAGACCAGTGCGCTCTTTCTCACTCTCTCTCTTACTCTCACGCTCTTTCTCTCTGTCTCTCTCTCTGTTATTACATAAAATCAAACAGTTCCAAAGAAAATTAGNATAGGAAGTGTGTGTTAAATGCAATAAATTATTAGTTATATATATATATATATATTACACATATATAAAAGCCTGCAGGAAGTAGGACTCGAATTTACTTAGCTCCAGGGCCTCTCCAACTAACTTAATACAACTAAATGCTATTGTACTTAGCTTATGAAAAAATTTGGAGGTCAGTATCTAGGAATAGAATCGTTGTATTGTCCACTTAGGATTGGTATGTATTCCATAATATTATATAATAATTACATTGGTATGTATTACACATAACAATATAATAAATACCAACTAATTTACATAAATATAATATTCAAGTAATAATTTAGATAAAAATTGTTTTATTTCTATTTTAAATCATATTCTTAAATCATATTTATAATAGACATATTTTTCATCGCTTTATTTCGGGAGACACTTGAAATATGTATAAAAAGTAACATGACATATGGTCTCCTTTGAAAATTAGAGAACCCTTTCAGGATTTATGTATAGAAATAATAAATTGATTACTTCCCAAAGGCTCACCACACAATAGCCCTTCTGATGAGCCCGTCTTAACCAAATGTATTCGAGGACCCAGCCCCTACAGCGCTCAACACAGGTAGCAACCAGTTTAAGGCTTTTTTTCTACACTTTTTCTTCTTTTGTATCATAAACTTTAGTATACCTCGGAGTCTTGCTTTTTCCAGTTTTTTTTTTCCCCCTACCCTTCCATAATACCCATGCTCATCTGAGAGTCAATGTTAATATCCGACTACCTATCCTGCTACTGTAAGACCCAGTTCTCCCGCCCCTCCCCCACCCCAAAAAAAAGTATATTTTTTGTTCCTTCACGACAACAGGTACTTATATGGAAGCCTACTATTAGTATTTTCGTTTTATTTCTCGTTTCAGAAAGGGATAATTAGAGTTGTCCGTGTCTTTTTGATTGCTCATATACCCCAATGAAGTATTATCAGGCTGGAGGAAGAAGCGCATCTCAGTAATAATAGAGTCCGAGTTTAGGTATAAATCCTCAAAAAAAAAAAAAATTAATAAATTGAGAATTAATCTCTAAAGAGCATATTAATACCTGGGGTTATATATAACTTTTGAGATATTAAGAGAGAGTTTATCATTTTAAATATAGTATTTTTTGTGTTATTTAATCCCACATTCATTTAAAACAATAAATGAAAGGGAATAGAATTAAAAAAATAAATATTTAATTTGGTTGTGGTATTTTATCCCACGTAAATTTCAAACAATTAATGAGAGGGAATAGAATATAAAAAACTATCTGTCCCAGCCAGGAATCGAACCTGGATCTCCTGCTATCCGGGCCGGTGTACTTGCCAGTTATACTACCA
>KZ807101.1:367320-380917 GCA_000696205.2 Oncopeltus fasciatus
TTTTATTATTCAAAAAGGGCTTTGCCACAGAATACAATTTCTGCGTTATACATATAAATATATATATATATATATATACAGTTATACATGGCCTAGCTCTAAATACTAACCGGTCTTACCCTGATGCAGAGAAAATATATTCTCGAATAAGACTAAATTGTTGTACTAAATTATTAGACCAAAATCCTCCATATCTAACTAATTATATGTATAATAATGTATAATATCGTTATTCCTTTCCTATGACAGCGACTTCTGAACAGGTGAGTACAAGTTGAGGATATGCACAGGGAGGTTCCCCTCTACTACGAACCACCATTGTTGACTCCTTCCTAAGAGAGCTTTGTGATTACCATAAGGGTAATCAGATGGAAGTCAAACTTGACATAATGTGATTGCTTAATGGTGTGTTACGTATGTACCAAATGTTCACATACCTTTTTTTTTAGCTTCCCTACAAAGTAGGTTGGATACAAATTACAAGAATTAAAAAAAAAAAGACAAGGTACCAATGCCAATAGCTTGTATTCCTTGGCGTAATCTGTTAACAATAGATATAGAATAATTTAGATCTTTGGGAAAAAAATTTTTTTTAAATAATTTATTTTATTTGTGTTTTATTAATATTATGTAATATTTATTTATATGTTCGTATTTTATTTAAAAATAAGAAATGAAAATAATTTTAATAGGATCTGAATTACTATTAAAATTGGAGGACCCCAAGTAGAATCGCTTTCAGTCCGCCTCTCGCAGATTGTGGCGAATTAATTTACACACCTGGAAGTTGAGAAAACCACAAGGGAGGGTTCAACATGTCAGGCAAGTGATCAGAGAACGCGGGTTCGAGTCACACTTTTTTTCTCATTGATGAATAAATAAATAACAATATGAGCCCGACATACAAAGGTACTATCATCCGAAATCCTCCTGTATTAGGCATATAAGGTCTTACGTCAGACTCCTTTCTGGCACATTCTATTCTTGTTTTCTAGGCTGGCCTTAACAGAAACATCGTGGCGCCAGTCTTCCGTGAACTGAGGGCGAAGGCCGTCTCTCCGCTCCAAAAACATGTACTGCTATTCCTCATGAGAAAAGGGAATGAAACGAGAAAACACTCCTTATTTTCCTTATACTAACAAATAACTAAAACAGCTGGCTTGGTGTCTGAATAGTAAACTATATATGTATAGTAGTAGAATGGGAGTGAAGAATGCAAGAAATGGAGGCGCACACATGAGGAAGGCTTTCTTTATGCCCGAAACAATTAGCAATTAAGGAAAGTGCCCTAATCTCTCACCTCGACTCGTCTCAGAATTCAGAGTATTGTTTAGTCACACCCTACTTCACAGTTTTTTTTTAGTGTTAGACTCCCTTTCAACCACTTAGGGTCATTGGGGGAGGGGCTATCTATAGGAGCCATCCTATTCTAAACAACAATGGCAACAGGCAAGCGTTAATTTTGTCAATAATAGTCGTCCAGGAGGAATTCGAACCCTACAGCACCAGCATTTAGAGAAAACCGAAATTGCCATTCATGTTTGAAAGGAGGTATTACATAACTTTGACTTAACATCAAATTTCAAGAATAAATAACCTCACGTAAGAGCGTCATTAGCTAAACTAGCTCTCTCGGGAGTAAAGAAATATACAGTTGAGCAGATTTGACACTTTCATGCCCTCCAACCACTTGAATGTGTCAAGCGTAGAGCACATTTGCCTGTTTTTGTAAAAATCAATCATACACTTTAGCGGGGAAAAAAATAGTTACAAATTGAGTTGTTTTTTTTTAACGTGGAGACTATTAGTAGAGAATTTTTTGGGGTTCCATGAAGGTTGATCCAAAATTTTGTGGTCATGAACATCTTATCCAGGTAATAACACTAACACGTCCCCTCTCGCCTTCATAATAGCCCTGAAGATGGCTTACAATTGAAGCCGAAATGTTAACAGATAATAAAAATACATTCTTTTAAATTGTAATTTTTTCTTTTTTTTACCAACCTTGACTGAACTACAAAAAATTTTCTACTAAAAATAGTTTCTTGAAGATAAGTATTGTCATTTCACAATGCGTTGGAAGGTTTCTAATAGCTATTTAGAAAATTTAAACAATCTTGAAAGATTGACTTTTTTTATTCTTTTATTTGGCATTGATATTGTTGCTTATTATTTCTTTTTCGCTATTGAAAAATTATGTATAAAAAAGTTATGAAGTAATTTAAACTTCTTCGTTTTGTTAACAAAATCGTAAAATCACAAGCTTAAGCGTTTAACTATTCACAACAGAAAGGATTTTTTTTTTCTTTCTATTATATTGTTATAACTGTTTATTTGTGAAATAATTTTACAAATACATTTATACGGGTCATATAAAGAATGAATATACGAAAAATGTACTATGCTTAACTTTGAAAATACGTTACAGGGCATCACAAAAAACGTATAGAATGAAAAATGCTGAAATTAACAATAAATTAAATGATCTAATGATTTCCGAAAGCGCTCGCCAACAGAACATAAGAAACCAACGAAGACGGATTACGGAAGGTATGATAGTTAATAATAACTCTTAATTTCAGATAAATTGGGATTCAGGTATCTCCAATTAAACTACAATTGTCAGTAAATTAAACTTTTATTGGGGGAAAAGAGAATCTTAATATATACGTGCTTATATATCCATACATAAACTTATATGCAGATATATAGTTTACTAGACGTGAAACACTGACTCTGTTAGATTACTTATTCCTATTCAACTTATTCACACAGTTAAATATTTTTTATTTAACGTTGACTGAATTAGAGTTAAAATTCTATACGTACATAACCCACGGTGATCAGTTCTGGAATCTGATTTTAACTATCCTTATGATTGTGTACGGACACAATCGTTTTTCAATTTCTCATGTAAATGTGAACTTAGGGACAGGACGTCCTCTCTCATCTTCATGATAGCCCTGAAGATGGCTTACAATGTAAGCCGAAACGTTGGCAGATAATCTTTTATTAAAAAANTAGTTGATTCTAACCTATTAATATTGAAAAGAAGTACTAGTTCTGAATATTTAGAAAAAGACAGTAGTTAAATTAGTTATTTGTAATCAACTTCATGCTTGATAAAACAAATAATTATTTATTATTATAAATAAAAGCATAAAGAAACATTAACTGTCACAGAACTTGATGCTGATGCTGAAATTAAGTATGGAAAACTTAGCAAAAAAACATTTTTTTTTATAAATCCTGAAGATGAGAATACAATAATAACATACCTCGAAACATAATTTTTTTTTTTTTTTTCACATAACTTCATTTTGGAATAAAGCTAGATTGTAGTACTTCGCCCAAAGAAACAGAAAATCATTGTTTATTTTATTTAAGATGATTAAAATTCCAACTCTGAACACATATTACTTATTAGAAGCTGAGCGCTTTTAGAATCAAGGACTCCATCTTCAGAACTAAGTCATTCTTAGCCAGCCTCAGACATCAGACAAAGGCTTATTCACCTTGAATAATCGGTAGTTTCGATCTATTGAAAAAAGGAAAAACCATTCACTTTACTTGCTTGCAAATTATTTTATAACAAATTCTTAGTACCCTTAGAATGGTTTAAACGTAATTTTTTTTTTTTTTGTGATGTATCATCTTATTATTTAAAAAATACCTGAATAATAAAGTTGGCTTTGTTTTATTCATTAGTAGCCTACCTCATATATAATTTACCTTTGAGATTTTCATTGTAATAACGGCTTACTACGCATAACTCAAGCTAAGTACATAACGCCTAAATTAAATTTCACCCCTGCTAATGAATACATTTGACAAAATGGCAGGCCCTCATTTGACTCGCAAAACGGCCTGGGCATACCTGTACCATGAATTAAATAGACTCTTAGCTGGAAAAGAAAGAAACCCATGAATCCCTTTAGCATTTATAAGTCAGAAGATTAAGGGCCAGCAGGAATTATAAATGCATTTTCGCATATTTTCCTTCAACTAAGCCCCCCCCCCCCTCCACCATTATGTTGAAAACTTCATGATTTGTCACTCCCCCTCTAAAATCAAAGTTTTGCATGTGTTTCAGAAACTTTTTATACAATTTCTCCTTAGATCCGTTTAGACCTAGGTTTCGATGAGAATCCAACCTCATCAGGGAATAAAACGAGTTCCTTGTCATATCGTTTGTAAGAATAAGTTAAATAATTTTTCGCTTTTTAGGTAAACAAGTAGAAAATATAAACCCGATTTTTTCATAATCCTATCGTAGATTTCACTGAAAATGAGCTTCTGAGGTTAATTATAAGCAAAAAGAAGAATTTTTTTAAAATAATGTCTGGCGTTTTACATTTTAGTAGTCTATGTCAAACGCGTTTTTTTTGCCATTACATAGTGGCAGCGGGTTTTTCAAAAACAAAAGTTCATGGAATTTGGAAAATTAGCGAATTCATGCATATACATACATTATGAACAGATTACAATACTTTACCTATTTAGTATTAGATGTTTTTGGGGGGGTTCGGTCAAGGTAGATACAAAAAATACAATTTCAAAAATTAAAACAAAAAAATTAATGTTAAAAAGCATCTACTAATAATATCTACGGTCGAAAAAAAGGGGGGGGGGGAGAAAAGAAGTCTCCATTTTTACTTACTTAGGTTAGCTGTCGATACAATTCTAAATAAAAATCGAGAGAAATTGGGATAGGCAAACGTGCTTCATTTCACACAATTAGTTACAAGCACTTAATCACTTAAGCACCAAATGTTGAAAAGTGTAAGTACTTTTCTGCCTTTTAAAGTTTTAATAATCCGAATCTTCTACTTTTCGAAACCATTCTCACATTTTGCATTTTATATGTAATCCGGGTGAAGTTAAATGAGTTTCAGAATTTTATAAGAGGAATTAAATTCTTGTAGGGAAATATATAAATTTGAAAAAAAAGGAGACAACAAGATGAGAAACGGGGATGGTTATGAATTCTCGGCTTAGGTTATCAGCAGATGATAGCTAAGGCTTCATTCAGTGAAGATTACACAATGATACAAAACCCTACAACTTGCCGAACCCATACTCGAACGTTTTCCGGCTTCCTTTGTATAAATGTTGTGTACAGTTACATGGGGCAGACATTTCAACAGGCATCAAGTTTAGTAAATTTCTTGGAGAGCGAGTAGGGGAGATGGTTGTATCTAGCCTTTGTAAGGGATAATGATTAAATATATACAATTTTAATGCTATTAAATTACTTGTCATCCTGAATATTTAATATTTGTATTTAAAACGAATTTCTACCGCAAAACACTGGAAGAAGACACAAAATATGAGTCATGCAAACTATGCACACCATGACTTTTATGTTCTTTTTTATATCCCGCCATCTGACGATATCAAAGGACTGGTGTGGATATCAATATGTGGAATTTAATTTTTTTTTTTAAATAGGAATTTAAATTTCAGATAAATAACAATATTAATATAATTTTTGGGTGTTAATATTGAAATTTGACAAATTAATAGAATAATTGTAAACCTTTAATGATAAATGGAAAACATAATTAGTTAACACTACTAAATAAGTATTTAATTTATAGAAAATTTTAGGGCTCTTGAACGATAAATACCTAAATACGATGCATAGCTCTAAATTGACGAATTCTCAGTTCATAGTACTATTCCTAAGAATACATAAATAATGTTAGTTATTATTAATAGTTAATTCATAGAAATTACTTCAACATAGAAGTTAAATGTAAGGTAAAATTACATAGTAGTAGAAGTAGAGCAAACCATGTAGAAGTATGACATCACTGGCCGTTGTTCATAACCCCCCTTTAGTGGACCCGTCATGAATGCCACTTTTCTAAAACGCCTTTAATTTTTTTACTACTCACCCAATTTCAAATTTTATTGATAAGTACTGTTTCACCACTCTTTTATATTTATTTAGGCTGTTCATTTTTTTAACCGATTTAAAACTTATAATAATTATTTAAAAGACTATATAATTTTAAAGCACAAACAAATGTGCAGAGTGTAATCACGAATAAAGTTTTTAAAAAATAATCCAGGTTCAAGNTCTCCTTGCTTTCTTCTTATATTTTATTAATTTTACTTTACAGACTTATATATTTAACAGTGTCATACACTTTATTTAATATTTTCCTATTATTGTAAAAAAAATAAAAATTGATACAGTTGTAGGTCTTTGTCTGTAATTTCAATGTTATTTCTTCTACCTCTCGAGTTAGTTTGTCGTTTAAATTTTTTCATTGATAGCATTAAGATTTTCTAAATTTCATCTGTTTCGTACCACTAAAGAACTGTAAATATCATCTTACGAAAATTAATTTAAATATACCTTGTAAACGAATTCCTCTCTCTTGATTGATACAAATCATCCTCTTTTTTAGTTTGCCACTTGTTATATAATATTTCAGTTCATCTAAATTTATTTTGGCATAGATCAATAAGGTTTTTTGATGTATATTGGTACTATAAAGAGTAAGACATTTAATTTGATTTGTTTTATATGAAATCAATAAAATCTTCAAATTATTATTGGTATTACCTAGAAACATTAAATCCTAATGTCATTACTTCCACATACTACCATCATATAGTCACTTTAACAAAGATATTTAATGAATGAGTTAATACTATCGAGAACTTGAGCTGTTCAAGCTTCCGGCTTAATTATTGTCGAAATTTATGATTCTAAAAATACTTTTTGCAATGAACTTTCCAAAAATCTGCTATGACTTTCAGCCACAGATGTGAATGGAGGCTGTTTTACTTCTTCGTTTGGCCCAAATCCGTTATCTCATTTATTGATGCATTAGTTTACTATATAGTTCTCTATAGAAGATCATCCGGTTCTTCTCAAGATTGCGGGCTTATCTGAAATAGGAGAGCTTACATTATATCAGTCAAATTCTTCAGAAAGGTTTATAAAAGATATTACTGAATAAACACCACCTATTTTATTTAAATATCAACATATTTTTGGGATTTGAGAGTTCCTAAATTGTTATTTTTGTTCCAATAATTATTTTAAGTCATCATTAATTTATTTACTACATTTGTTCGTTTTTTTCCTTATATTTGATTGTGATGAATTGTGGTTCGATTCTCATACTTATTCCCAAATATAATTAGGCCTGTATGTAAGTGTTGATGTACTTATTCTCTCTCACTCTACCAGTTCTCTCTCTGTCGTTCTCCACCATGGTCATTTGAAATCCCGATGTGGCTCCAGGGCTAAGCGCACAGAGGTAGGCAATCCCCTGTTTGTGTGAGCACCCTTCGCTTTCCTATCCACGTAGCGCAACGCTGGCAGGACCATTTTTAAGCCCTCACTCCAGCGACCGTGCGATAGAAGAAAGTCCCTAAGCCCCACCGCTAGCCATGAATATGGTAATTCCTCCCTCTCCCTTCTACCATAGTCCCATCCCTATCTCCCTCACTGCTCTCCCGTCTACTGAACCTTGGATCCCTGATGTATATTTAACAGTTCTGGATTTATCGTTAGCTCCTAATTACCCTTGGTTTCATCTCTCTCCCTGTCTTTTTCTCACTCTCTTTTTCCCTCATCCCCTCCTTTTACTCCTGTACATTTCCTATTCCCTTCATTCTCCTTCTTCTACATATAACACCATATTTTTCCTGTATTGTCTTATTCATTTTTTTTTAATACAGAGATATCCATAAACATACTTTCAAAAAATAAAATCCTAATTATTTATGATTTATTAATTAAAAAATCCGTGAAAATCGACATCTTATTATATTTTGGATAGATTTTCAAATAATTTGATACTGTCTTAATTTAATTATAGATAAATCCTCATGAAAAAAATATTCATTCTTTGAACATATAATCGTTATTTGTTCAAATGGAGAATTTTTTTTTACCGTATTTTTGACGTAAGACATTGGCAGATAATTTAAAAAATTCACATTTTTTTTAACTTGTAATTTTTTTGGATCTACCTTGGCCGAACCCCAATTTTAATTTTATTCGTTGTTGTTGTTACTTAAAATGGAAAGTAAGTGGGGAAGTATCATTATAAAAATATGAGTTTTTATTAAACAATGTAAGTGAGAGTATTCAGAATCAGAGAACAGACGATGGAGCAAAATACCTGTTAGTTTCTACCCATTTATGAAAAAGTTTATGAACTATAACAGGTGTAAAATGTAATTCTGTAAGATAATTTTAGTGCAAGGGAACAGAATAAAAAATCTAACTGTCCCAGCCAGGATTAAAGACAAAATAAAATTCAAATTTTTTTATACTATACATATCGGTATTATGTATTCAGTTTTTACAATCATTAGAACAAATGATATAATAATTATAATCATAAATTTTACATAAAATACATATTTTTGTCGTATACAAATCACTGACGTAGATTAAGATTTATGGAAATAAATATTCTGTTCTATTCGGCCTGCCTCTAGAGTCCTCAATTGCCGTAAAATATTGATTTTACGATAACCAATCATTTTTTTATTTTTTGCGTCTTTTGTCATTTTTAAATATTTTTCTTGGTCCTTTTTTGGAGAAGCAAAATTAAAAATTGTTAATAAGGACTGTTCAAAGTTTTATATACCTATACATATGAAAGAATACACAATTGTTTGTGGGTCATGAAACCTGCCCGCAATTGTTAAGATAAAGTAATTAACATCTATATTCATTCTGTTTTTTACAAACCGTTGTAAGAACTCTTCATGAATTTTTCACTTATTATGATCGACATACTTATTTTTGCCTCAAATAAAAATGAAGGCTTCAATATTATACACGTTGGTCATACCCTAATCACCCTCTTTCCCTCATCCGATTTCAATGAAAAATAAATTAATATACAACAGTTCCCAATATTTAAAATAATAAGATAAAATTCACTATTTAAGCCTGCTTATATCTTCGAAGTAGTTAGCGTAATTAAAAATGTATTGGTCCTAATAGGAGTAAAATTTTATTTCTATGAACAATGTTCAATAAGTTTTTTTTTTGTTTTTAAAGTGAAAAATGCTTATTGGGTTAGATATTTAAGAATGTAAGTACGAAGGATGTAGAATTTCCCTACTCTTCCCTACCGCTTATTTCAGAGCCAGGCTGACTTATTTGACCTTTTAAATCCATTGCTCGCCCCTGACATATGTCTCTAATATGTCACTATTAGTTATGTCCATCTTTATTGTAGAAAATATGTTTATTTCACGCGGTAATGCTTGATGTACATTAATATTCTAGAAGAGGGCATATAATTGAAAGGATATATCCAATTAAATGTTCTATACACTATTTTATATTGCTGAAAGCAGAAACCAAAGTAGTCCAAAGTAACTGAAATTTACTTAACTGCTGCTTTTTGAAGCGAACGATTCAAGGAGATTGATCCACACATTGTGCTATGATAAGAACTCATAAAATCCCAAAAAATGAAATGTTATTTGAGCGGAGAGAAGAGTGATGATACCATCCCCTCCATCGGATATTATTTGGGAGGGGGGGGGGCGAGAAAGCACCCTCAACCCCTACGGACAAGGCCCCCTCTCTCGGGAAATATGGGAAGAAGAATGATGGGAAAAGAGCCCTCCCTAACAATGTACATATCCCTGCATCTGTTTTTCATCCCTGCATGGCTGCAAACAAAATCTGTTGTTGCGCTGTATTTTTTTTTTTTTTTGTCTTAACCATAGGCAGGAAGAGAAAGTTGTTAGGCAAAGGAATAGTAGAAGTTCCCTGGACAAAGTGACAATCGATGCCATCCTGATCAGCTTTGGTTGACAAGAAATAAGTGCTTATCTGCAGCATGTCTCTCACACATGACTTGAAGCCGGTGAACGAAAGATGAAACAAAACAAAATCCACTTGTCTAGTGTACTTAGGAATAGACTCTTCAAATTTAAGATATATTTTTAATTTAGATTAGGCGTCCAAGTGCTCTTTAATATCTCAAATCATTTTAGCATTGATTTATTTATAAGATTGCAGTCTGAAGTCGATTGCTTAAAGCACTCAAGATATGTCACACAAGAAATTCATGTGTCATTATTAATTTGTTATTCAATATAATATGACACAAGTATTTATGACCCATTTGACATTTCATTTAAACCCACTCCCATTTGTCTGATTTTGCTCTACAAAGAACTCTACGCTACTACTTACTCTTCACTTCAATTTTACATTTAAAAGTGATGTGCCACTTTTTTAAAAAGAAAAACTGGAAACTGTGACCTATGGAGTGTTGACTAACACATACATATTTAACTTCGAAAAATACCTGATTCCGGCCGTGACATTAAAATTTACAGTTCAGATAACAACCCACTCCTAAATGTTCAACTTTTCTATGTAACTCCTAAACATCTGTATAATTACTAAACTAATCTATGTGGAGTCTCATTACCCTAAAATAAATATTTCTTCCGTTAAATAAAAAAAAATATCCCTCAATTTTGAGTCGCTTAATAACGAGCTTTGCCTTTCGCTTTGTATTTAAACATTCACATGAACATTTTTATGAGATAAAACTGGAAATCGTGACCTGTGGAGCCATCATTTTTGGTTTAAGTAGGTAGGATTGGAAAAAATATTAAAAAATCTGTCATGGGGACAACAAGCTTCATTCCTTTGGAATTTGTTAGAAGATGAAGTGGCACCTCATCCTCCTAAGTTTAATTGTTAATTATCTACGTTATGAGCGGTTTCGAGTAAATATCTATACATATATATAATTGTAAATATATTACGAGTAGTATTTTTAAGTATTTGAGAAGTATTGCCAGGGCAAACACCTCCTCCCCAGATATTTTGGAGGGAAAGTCAGGTTAACTAGTTGCCAAAGTGGATTAGTCTATTCAAGAGATGTCACATGTACCAAGGGCATGGGGAATTGGGAAGCATATGCAAGATGTGACTATAGTCAGAGATTGGAAGTGAGGCGGAGTGTTTGTGTGTGAATGTCCCTCGCCGTCCAACCCGATATCCCGAGATCACTATACAGAAACTCGTCAGGGAGAGTAAACAAGATGAGTATGGAGTCCCTGCATGGAGACCTCTATCCCTGTTTGAATAAGCAGCGAACACTGCGAGAAGAAACCACTTCTCCTGATTGATGGGGTGTCTCAGAAATATTTGCTTTTAGTCCGGAGAATGAGAAAGGAGGATCGTCTCTGCTGATTTTTTTCTCTATTCTTTTTTTTTTTTCCATCTTATTCTCTCTGCTTGTTATTTTTTTCAAGCTTTCCCTCAAGAAGGGGTTCTAGAAGGAGGGAAATATAATGAGATTATACCCAGGAGACATCTAAGAAAAACTTATACGTAGGAAAACATATTTTCTTTAATGATCTTGTATACAAAAATGTTCACTTCTAAGAATATATTCTTACCCTTCTTATTTAAAAATACATTTCTCCAAACCAAACATATTGTTGAGTTAAACTATAGACAAAATATTTAAAATAAGCGATGCTTATATAGTCTAGGTTCTTTTAACATAGGCATTGGATAATATTTGAAAAAAAAAAAAGTTTTCGAATTTGTATTCAATTTTCTAAAAAAGAGTCACAAAATCATTAGTCAAAATTAAATAAAAATTCTGTCACGCAGAAGCTGTGTAATCCTTGCAGAATTCCTACATTTTAATTAAATAATGATGAAATTTTGATTGTATGCCGGGGAAAGCAATGAATGAGAAAAGAATAACCACTTATCTTCGGTTTAGGCAGATCTGGAAAATAGAGTAGTTCACGCTTTAAAGTGCTTACCCACATAGTTAAATTCTTAAATTTATTAATTTATTTCTATTATTATCAAGGTTATTGGATTTTTTGATTGGTAATTATTTTTTTATAGGACAAGCAAAAATATTATGCCTACAAAAGTTTTATATAAAATTGCACACGAGCCGCAATAAATATAAATTTAAACGAACATGGGAATAAAAAAAAGTATAGAATACACAAAATATAACATACAAACAATATTTAAATTGTCGATAGCGCCATCCACCCTTCATTAGAGATATATAAAAATAATCTCCAGCGACTTTCTACTTTACTTTTCCCTGACGAAGGTTGACTTGTTCCTACATAAATTTAAATATTATTTGTGTTCTACTTATTTGAATTGTATAATTTTATCTATATTTATATTAATATTTTATTTCTTGTCGTCTTTATAGAGGCGAAGGAGTTTTAGCTTTAGCCCCATTTGACTAGGCCTGAGAGATCTTTCTTTACCTACCTTACGCACACATATTCAGATGTGGGATGTAGAGGTTTTTTTTTTTTTTTTTTTTTTTTTAACTTCTCTATCTGATATCCCTCTAGTTTGGTCCTTCTACCAACTCCGCCGCTCTCAGAGGAAATTTTATATTTGCCTGTAGTTGATTTTTCATACATTTTTACAATACTGAAACTAGGTTTCGTATTTTGGGTAATTCCTACCAACCGATAGTGATTATCAGACCTCGGCTGAGAATGAATAGTTCGCTAGAAGAGTCGTTGAAATGGCCTTTCCGTTTGACGAATCACAATTAAATTTTAAAAATAAACTTAACTAGGCGAGAGCTACAGCTGAAGAACCTTAGAACCAAATTGTAATAGGAAGAGGATTACATAAAATATGATCATAAATAGAAAATATAGTTTTTTCTCTGCCATTATTAGGTTTTGTTAATACTTCACAACATAATGATGATATTGAACTGCAATTTAAAACAACATAATATCAAAAGCAGGTGCACCTCAGAGAATATATGAAACTAAAAAAGTTGACTTTTTTCTTATTTTACCTTTTCGATTGGTTTGTATTTTATAATTGAAGTATTATTAACTACTCACAGCCTCGATATAAATTTTAAATTAGAGAAGAGACAACTATGAGAATAGCTTCGACAAAATTGTAATCCTTGGTTCAGCTCTGAGAGGCAAGGATTTTTTTTTTTTTTTTTTTTTTTTTCCAAATCAATCATCAGGGTCATTATTCTCTGAATGCGGGTGAAATGTGAGAAATATAGTTCGTAAGTCGCAGAGAGGCAAGGATTCTTCCGGTAGCAGCATTTTGCGATATGAATTACAATACATTTAAGCAAAGGGAGGGTTACTTAATGATTACTGTAGAAGGGTAGCTTAAATTAGTAATAAATCAATTTATATTGTTTGTATGTTATATTTTGTGTATTCTATCCTTTTTTTATATTTTTCTGTTCGTTTAAATTTATATTTATTGCGGCTCAAGTACAACTTTATATACATATAATTTTGAATGTGTCATATTTTCGCGTGTCCTATACAAAATTAATCATTAATAAAATGGAATTAAGGCATTGTTTTTAATTTCGTATGATTTACTACTGGAATGAGAATTATATAGGATTTCTTTATAAGACCAAATTTAATAAAGTTGATGTTTGTTATAGGTAACGGTTGCTAGTTAGTTGTCGGGTACCAGGAATATGTAGTTAGGCACATACACACACACATATCATAGATATATAGTTGTTAGATACAGTTGTTATGTATAGTAGATGTTAGGTATAGGTATAGACATAGTTTATATATATAT
>KZ807101.1:383323-396023 GCA_000696205.2 Oncopeltus fasciatus
AAATGCACCGGCCCGGATAGCAGGGGATCCAGGTTCGAGTCCTGGCTGGGACAGTTAGATTTTTTATTCTGTTCCCTTGCACTAAAAATTATCTAAATTTACGTGGGATTAAAGACCACAAAATAAATAATATTTATTAGTTATTCTGTAAGTATTACATATAATAAAAGTTTAAAAAAAATGCTTTTTAGAAATTCGTTACGTTTCCCCTTCTTCCCACCCACTCACTCACTATCACTCCCTCTCAACTCGCTCCCTCCCTCTCTTCCTTCGTGAGGTGAGGGGGTGATCCCTTCCCTCCCTCTTCCCCCTCTCTTACAAATTCATCGTACTCAAATCTCTCTCAGACCTCTAGCCATTTTCTAAAATGAGCAAAGGAACTTGTTTGCACAATTAGCATTTGCTGATTGTACACACGAGTCGTTTGCTTTCGTTATTTTCTTTATTCGGCCTTCATCGGAATCCGTCAACAGCCCGGCGAGACTGGGATCTATGACATACACAAATATTTTATCCCGTCTGGATGACTGCCTGATTGGGAGACTTGTTATCACCGGTTATCACCTGCAGCCGAACAATGCCACTGACTATATTTTCTCTATCTCTCTCTCTCTCGTAAAGATGTTTTTTTCAGTTTATTTGTTCTTCCTAGTTAGCAATGTGTTTTGCCAATCATTCCCCTGCCTGAACAATCAAATCGGCCCTGACAGTCTTGGAATTCCACAGTACGTTTTAACATATTGGCAAATATTTACTTCAAAGAGTATGTTCCTAGGGTAATATAGTCACATTCTGCGTTCCCTAGCCAGAAGTGAGAATGTTGCACTACATTGAAATAATTTTATACATCAATTTTCTTCGGTTACACTCCTTTGCGCTAAGAACACGAACGTTTTATAGTCCACAGGATTGAGTTGAGAAACAAATAAGTGGTAAAGGGGAGGGGGATAAAAATAGATGAAAAATATAATTCTCCGCCATTTATTTATATGACATTTTTACGATAAATTCTTATTAAGAATAGAAACAATGAATGTAACTACAATGGGTCATTGCATCCCCCACTCTTGTTCCCCACCAGTCAAGAGCAAAGTATAGTGGTAAGCTTACCACTTAGTCTTATTGTTATCAATGGGTATATAGGTTATATATGCCACATATGTTATGTAAATCAACTATGAACTGTTTCTCTACTGCTACACTCTCCTATAATTTGTCAACTACACTTAAGTAAGGATTCTAACAAGAAAATATGTATAGAAAAAATTTTAATTTATAGGATTTCAACGTTTGTTTGTAGCAATTTTGTCGCAGGAAAAAAGCATACAATAGACAAACTCACAATAGTAATCATCAAGGCCCGTAGATTTGCACTCCCGATAGATAACAGATGATACAAGTGACTAACCCATATTTTCTGTAATGTATTCAAAGCTTTTAAATTATCAGTTTACATTTGAAAAATATAAAATCTATTTATCTAGAAATCAAATTTTAATTTTTAATTGCAAAAAGTCACTGATTTATCTATGATTATTGAAAAAGTGAGAGAAGGATGTACGTTACCGTTTATAATTTTATCATGGTTTTTGGAATTTGAAATGCGATCTATCTCTTCTATAGTTTTGAAAAGGTTATTGACTTTGTTGATAATTCATGCCTTTTGTCACGACAATTAAAAAGGAATGGAGAGAAAAGTAAGAGGTCCTTAGTATAAAAAGGTCGTGAAATCAGACTTGAAATTTATTTCAATACACCCAAATAAAATCAGATCAACAATATTAGTGACTAAAGAATTGTTTAGAAAGAAAGAATTGATTTTTTGTCTCTATGCAATATTTGTGTAGAGTTTTCTCAATTAGGCGAACAGGGTAAGGCGTTCTACAGAGCCATTGGGATGTCTTCGCTTATCTTCAACCAATTTGATTTACAGAATGATAAGAAGAAACTAAATTATTCATTAAGAAAGGTTAAATTTTGGTAATTAAGTTGACAGAATATTAATAGGAAAGACAAATTTGCTACGCATTCATATTTGTCAAACGACAGAATTTTAAAGTAGCTGTTAAATGGGACATGAAAGACATGGCGAAGGAGGTTCGACAGGGAAATTATTTAAGAGGGATAGGGTAGATCAAGCGAGTGGTATAGAGCAACTGTATTAAATATCCTTCAGATTCCTGAGGTTTGAAAAGAAACAGGAGGAAAAGGAAGTCGACATTATTTATCTGCAACCATATATATGACATCCTCCCATTTGTGGATTGCTAAATGACCATTGCCTTCCACACAAAACCTAATGCCCATCCAGCCCCCCTTCACAGACATATCTTACTGATATTACAGTATCCTCTGAACTATTAGCGATAGACAATGCGACAAATAAAGAGCAGGCAGGGTTTTGTGCGTTTGGAAGACAGTGCCAGAGGCCTGCCTGTTTCGGAGGGGCCCTCAATTTCCTGCCCTGGCGGTGGGGTTCATTTCCTCCAACCTCTCCTACCCCCTCCTTCTGACTCCTTTCTGATTGTTATTTGATTAACCGGGCGATGCCTAGGGCGAGATCAACGAGGGGATCAGGCGACGCCTTTCAGAGAATCCCAGACTTGACCACTTTCTTCATCTGAAATTTAGGAGGGTAGAGTCAGGACTAGCTTATCAAGCGAATGTTTACATGGATACGAAATATAATAATTATACTCTCCTAGTGTTTCAGGACAATTAAAATCAGTAAATCGAATCTAAAACTAGAATCCTAACTGTACACATGTTTATATATATATNTATATATATATATATATATATATATATATATATATATATATATATATATATATAAAGGAAGCAACGCAAATACGAAGTATTCTTAACAATTCGTTTTGTTTAGATAAAATAAAATATCTCAGATGAGGTTCAAATTCTAGTCCTAAACCAAGTAGTTGTATTGAAAAAACAAAATGTGTTCAAAAATTATTTTAATGAAATATATCATCGCTCTATTTTAAATAAAATTTCGTACATAATAGCAAAATGTTTGCTAAGTGCAAAATATGTAGCTTACAGTCATAATTAACCCCAATAATGCATTCATACGAAAATCAAGTTTTTTTTTGTTTTTTTTTCCTTTATTGTGCAATGGATTATATTAGATAATTATACATTAGCACGGTTAAAATAGATAAATTACATTTACAAGAGTAATTTATTTTGAATTGTATTCCGGCCCGTCATAAAATTAGTTATAGTTTATTTAGTAAAGCAATTAATGGAAGAAGAGGAACGAATAAGGAAATAAATGGAGAGCTTTAGACCGTAGAGATTATTAGTAGATGTTTTTGTAGGGGATCGCTCAAGGTTCAAAATATAATTTAAAAATGTGTATTTTTTTATTATCTGCCGACGTTTTGGCTTACATTGTAAACCATCTTCAGGGCTATCGTGTAGGCGGGGGGGCAATCGTGTCAGTGGGGTTATCTGAGTCAACCTCCCCTTTGGTGTCCCAGTCATTCCTGCCTTTGACCTACCTTCTTGTGCTACATGACTTCCTTTGTCAATCCAGTTTTGAATACTCACATTATAGCAGGATAGTAAGCAAGTAGTCCTCTCCGGGCATATGGAAGAGGGAAGAAAGAGGAACGAAGAGAGAAGAAGGAAAATAAGTACATTTTCATTTAGCACTGGCCATTGGAACTTATACAAAATGTGAGTAGCTACTTACATCTCTCATATTCCTGGCATCATTTAAAGGTCAACAGCAAATTAATTTTCCCCCGCATTCAGTTTAAACCTACAGCTCTCAACAGTGCCCTAAGCTCAGCGAATATCCACAATGAACCAGCTATAGACTTCAATTTTATAAACCTATTTTTTATCTCTTTTCTTGTTATTATTTTTTTCTGTATATACAATTTATTTATATTATTTACTTCAAAAAAATACTTTATTATTACTATATTAATTTTAAGATTATAGTCATTCAATTATTTACCCAAACCTCCAAATCTTTTGTTGTGCTATATCATATGCATTTTACCTATATTATTAAATTCAACATGATAGCATGGCCTACAGCAAACCACAATGTTAGTATTAAATTTTTGATTTTGAATAGGAGTTCTACCACTAAACTAAAACGTTAAGTTACAAAATTATCTTAGGCTTCTTACTGAATCGGTAAGCACCACTTTTTAAAAACTACTTCCTTGCACTTCTTTCTTCTTCTTCTCTTTTATTTGTTTATTTTATTTTATTTTTTTGTTTTGCCCCTATTATTTGCATTGCAGCCATCGTTCCTCCCCTGAGGGAGCAGACAATTTTTCTTAGTGAATCCTTCATTAAGGCAGGATTTATTGTCAAATTAGCCAGAGAGGGGGCTCTCTGTTCTAGGGTTACAGGACTCGGCTCGAATAAAATAAATATAATAACCCCCCATTGAGGGGAGCATTAAGGGAGAGGGAAAATGCTGCTGTTGCTCCTGAGGGCGCCATAATGCCTTAACGAGCGATTCGGCTCTCGGCAAATCAATCATGTATTTGTTTAACTCATTCTTCTTAAAAACATTAATCATTTATCTTTTCAATGCATTTTAAAATAAATTAATTATGTAAAACCAAAGATATAATTCAATTTTACGAATAAAATCAAGAATGATTGACACAGATATCCCACGGATATGGACAACCAAATAAGTCTGACTTACAAGGATTTCCAGAAATATCCTAAAGTATCCCATAGATGTTTTTATACTAGCAGCAACAATTTTAAGCCAGTAAAAAATTCGGTATTTTTTTTTCCCCAGCCAGATTTGGCTGATAAAATATGTTATTCTTAACAGTCAGCTGCAGACATATAAACTATTCCAATGCCAGTGCAGTTACCTATTATATTCAATTTTTCTTTCTTTTTCTTTTATTTTCTTAAATATTTCTTCTTTATTAGTCACATTCGAACAAGCGAAAACGCCGCCACATGGCCCTAAAATTTGGTCACGAAATGGCGGCGGCGGATACGTTAGACACTTCGTCTAGCTACTCCTATGGGATCTGGAAGCAGAGTGGTTCCTATGGGATCTGGAAGCAGAGTGGCTCCTATGAGATCTGGAAGCAGAGTGACACCTATGGGATCTGGAAGCAGAGTGGTTCCTATGGGATCTGGAAGCAGAGTGTCTCCTATGAGATCTGAAAGCAGAGTCTGATTTATTAAATCAGTCACTGATAATGTAAAATTCATAGTTTTTAGTGAAAAAGTGTTAAAAATAAAAATTGTTTAGAATTATAGCAAAATGACAAATAATGAATTTATTTAATAATCTAAACTTTCCGAAAACAGGAAAATACATGTACTTTCAGTAAAGTACTGTAAATACAGTGCGTTTAACAAAATAAATTATATAAATTTGCAATTTATAAAGTCATTAATAATTAAACATTATATTAAACTATTTTAGAATAAGTAAAGTTCGTTTTTCATAGAATCATACTAATTTTGATAATAAATAAGATCCATTATTCACTAATCTGTCTACTGAGATAGTATATAATGTATATACATTATATAATATAAAAACCGTAAAACATTTTAAAAATGTAAGTAAATAAAAATCTTCAAATCGAAGAAATGTACCATAATTGTATCACTTTCACACTAATGCAAACGAAATATACCGGTGATACTTATGATTTTATTTCATAAATAACCGAAAAAATGATTTTCTTTGACTAGTTCCGATAAGGGCAGTGGACAGTAAGTTTATATATGAATTAAGACAATTAATGCTCAAAATAATTCCAAGTGACTGAAGTCAAATTCTCGTCATTATATATTAAATAATTAAAATAAAATTTCTATTAGTGAAATAAAACTAACAGGTGCAATCCTTGGCTGTATAAACAAGGCATATGAATAAAGAACCTTGTACTTTAATCCACAATAATATAGTTTAAAGTTAGTATTAATAAATAAAATTTCTAATGCATAAGATTGCCTTGAGCAAAAAAGTCTTTACGCCAATTAAAATAGATAATGCCTTAGTAATCCTCAGCGAAGAAGAAATCCTGGCAGAGATAGTAACAGTAAATAGGCACTTAAAATACAAGTTATGTTGGAATATAAATACTGCATAATAATGTGGGTCTACCTGATCGAATCATTGAAGTAAGCTGCGCAAGAAAGTAGAAAGTTGTCTGGGTAATACAGACATGAAGGCATCTTATTCAGACCTCTAGGTAAAGTCAAGTACATCTGTACTCAATGCAAGATTCGTGGACAGCTAGTCCCGGAGTTAGACTGCGGGAAAAAATGTATTTCTCGACATATAAGTCTGATCTGAATTACTCAGTCTTCAAGATGGCAAAAGACATCAGGTTTACTGATCAAACGAGGGTCCCATTCGAAGGCTATGCACATTAGGGTCAAATTAATTTTTTCGATACATACATTATATAAAATTTAGGTAACTGAAAAAAAAATTCATTTTGATCTTTATGGTTGTGCTGATCATAGTCAGATTTATTGTTATTTAATAAATGACTCTTACCCCCACTCCTTTTACTTTTCGCTCTGTGAAAAAGTAAAATTTATATAGTTCAGTCATGGAAATGTGAACTTAGGGACAGGACGTCCTCTCTCATCTTCAGGATAGGTAGGTGTGGCAAATTACTGCTTTAATGATATTTCATGTTTTTCTTGTCAATAAGCTGTTTGTTTGCATGTTTTTTTCAAATTGGTTCTTTTTCAAATTGTTTTTCATAAACTTTAAATTTTCTTACAAAGCTTTCTACATTCATACTCTTGATATCACATTATATTATAATTCTCTATTATACTAATTTCAATTATTATTGTATTATCATGACATTGTATTTCTACAGCCCTGAAGATGGCTTACAATGTAAGCCGAAACGTTGGCAGATAATCCTTTATTAAAAAATATATTTTTTAAATATGTGTTTTTTGGATCTACCTTGACCGAACCCCAACTAAAATCATCTTAGGATTGTTATTTAATGTATTCCACATATTTTTTTAAAAATCTTAATTGATTTTTTTCTTTTAGACACTGCATTTATTCACGAATATATATTCCCAGGCACATTAAAATAATATTTTTATACTCTAGGCCAGATTACTCTTTTAAATTAGAGTAAAGTTATTTAAACTTATTTTTTAGACGCCGGAGTAGTATTTTCTAGAAAATAGTTTCTCTGCCTATTGGTCCACCCCCACAATAAAAAGGATGGTTTTTATTCAATGATACTTCTCGGACAATCAAATGAACCAAAATTTGAGGTTTCTCATAGTTTTCTCAAAAACAGATGATAGTGCCTCACAAATAGCAAGCTTAGAAACTTACAAATGTACCCCTCTGGGAAATTAATTGAAGGGAGCAGTTCTTCCTTGGAAATAGGGGTTGGTTGGAGTCTGTACGTCAATTTGAAGAAGGAACGGGAGAAGTTAGAAAGAAGAGAGCCCTACAAAATGGTGTCATTAGAGGTAGAGGAGTCTAATGCAGAGGAAAATAGCGCCCCCGAGTCCCTGCCTTGGGGATATTACTCAGGGTCCTCCAGCGCGAGGGGACTTGAATAGTGCAAGGAAGAGGCGCTTTGTCTGGAGGGCTCAGTTCTCAATGAGGGCTAGCTTTTGCAGACCTCGATTGTAGACATCAATTTGTCAGTCTCAGACTCGAACAGATTGTATTGAGAGCTGACTGGGCTACATCAGTAAAAAGGTTATTCAATTTTACCTAGTATTAAAGTGATCATATCTCTGAGGGACAATAGAGGGTTACCTTTTCAAATCTTCTGAATACCTCTCCTTTTAAGAATAAATTTTAAAAATAAAACACCCATGAAGTAGGAGCTGAAATCTGAAGCAGATTTCTCCAGCTTCAGTAATGATGGACATACATAGGACTAAACTACTTTTTAAAATACTGCTTTAATGTTATTCAATTTTTTTTTGTCAGTAAGTTGTTGTTTACATGTTTTATCAAATTGGTTTTTTTCAAATTGTTTTTCAAATTCTTTTTATATTCTCTTACATAGCTTTCTACTTTCATACTCTTGATATCATATTATATTATTGCAATTCTCTATTATACTAATTTCAATTATTATTGTATTCTCATGACATTGTATTTTACAGCCCTGAAGATGGCTTACAATGTAAGCCGAAACATTGGCAGATAATCCTTCATTAAAAAAAAATACATTTTTTTAAATTTGTGTTTTTTGGATTTACCTTGACCGAACCCCAACTAAAATCATCTAAGAATAATATCTACGGTAAAAAAAACAAACTCTCCTTTTGAACATAAGACTAAAGTTATTCTTAAAATCAGAACAGGACAATGAGTACAGGAATTAGGCAAGGAATAGTTCGTTCTAGCCAGGCCAGAAAAAAAAGAGGCTGGTAGTGCTCCAACCACCAAGTTACATACTTAAATATCTTCCCCACAACCTAGTTGTACATGTTTTTATAGAAAGAAATAACAAAATGTCATTTTACGTACGAACATGTTGTACAAACATTCATGAGCAACTAAATAAATGAAAATATTAATGATTTTTAAATTTTGGCTTCCCGATTTCAGCCACTGATTTCAAAAGTGGCCCTAGCGATGAGTTCGGCTGGTTCTATACTCTCTGCTACCTTTTCATCCCTTAAGCATGAGAATAACATCGAAAAGCTTGACAAATGGTTTAGGCTAGCTTAAAATGGGCAACTTTAAACACTACGGCGATGAGACCCTTTATACGTGACGTGATCTTAACCATAAGTGGATTTCATCGTGTGTCACTTCTTACCACCGAGCATTTCTGTCTGTCCATTCGGTCAAGAGGCGGTCGACAAAGGCGAGTGGACAAAGAGATGGGAGAGGATTTTCCCATCACTCAAAGCCGAACTTGAAAGAGGTCTTTTAAACATAATTACAGTGACTGTATCTGCAAGACTCTATATCTATATAAGAAAAGGACAAGATATATTTGTATCTGAAATTCCACCCGTGGAAGAGACGGGTATACAACAAAAGTTAAAAGTTTCACTAAGAAATTTTTCAAATTCTTAAGCCTGCCTCGTAGGTCTATGTATGTAGCCTTAAACATAGTGGTAATGATATGATTCACAAGTCGAAATAATATCGTTATCTACAAAGAATGAATTAATAAAATTATTGATAAAAAAATATTGTCCCACGAAATAACAGAGAGGTTTATAGGAGCCATATGCTTAGGGAAAAACATACATACAACCACTATATTTTTCATTTTACTTTTTTCGTCCCTACTTTTTCTTGTTTACCCCCAGGGAATGAAACAAAGTTCTGCCTGTTTTCCTGATAAGGGGCGGTTTTGCGAGGGAGGAACCAATATCATGAATTAATGAAATATCCCTATTGGGAAAAGCCCGGCGATGGGGCTTGTTCTCCCATACCAGAAATATAACCGGGCGAATTGTCCTTGTCACAAAGAACATAAATATAGGATATGAAAGGGTTGGAAAGAGTGAGAGAGAGGGTGTGTGCTCTTGTAGCTAGATGACTTTTTCCCCGACCCTCTGCCACAGCCATGTTTCAATTGATATGTGGCCGTGAGTGCAAATATCCCGCCATTCTAGGTAGTTTGGCCACTCTCTGGGATTCTCTCAAAAATTTATTGTATAGGATGATTTATTAGCACTCCCATAGATAGTTCTTCTCCTTCATTGCAGCTTATCAAATCATATAACTATAATTTGTTTTATTTCATTTAAAAGTATAATTTACTTTTTTTTAATATTAATTTTCTCATCATTTTTAAATTTTGTTAGTTTTGTCTGTTTTGGGGTGGGTTAGTAGGTATACGACTATTTTTGTGAATTCCTGTTAGCACAGTTTCATAGAACGTTATGTATCTTCAGCTTTATAGATTTAAGTTAGTCATGTACTCTCATGTTTGAGCATTTTATTTTAAATCAAAATACGTGGAATATCTCCACAATTTACGCAGTCATGCACGAGGGGATTTTCTAAATATTTATATGACAGAATTGGTTGGATGCCAATGTGAAACATAAAGGCTGCGGTCAATTTTATTTTGCATTTTAAATTAATTCAAAATCCTCGTCAGGGCAAGAGTAGTTGTGTTGAAGTTAATATAAGACGAATTCAAATTTCGGTCCGCTGAGCAGAAAAATAAAATCCAGCACAAAGACAGATGACAAAAGGATCCGCCTCTGTTCCCGGCAAATTTACATAGAAGGGACGAAACCTTGTGGAGATCCCCCCCCCCCTTATAAACACCTCCCTATATAAAATTTAATATAAAGGCACACTGTCTCAGCCTTCACTCTGAGGGATCAGGAATCATGGTCTTCTCCAGTGGATTAGGAATTCCAGAGAGTCTCTTTTCCAGGTGACACTCTCGCCCCCTCCAAGCAATCATCTAAATTAAAGTCTGTTTTTTCTCTGAGTGTCTTGAGGGTTTTGTTTTTATTAAATGTAAATTTTTGGCAGACACAAATGTTTTCTCGTTAAAAGCTTTCTTTTAAACATATTACTTTTTATGTAGAATTAGTCGACCTACTCATATTATTATTTTCAGGGGTTTTAATGATCAAGCAAAGGGGTGAATATTCACTTTTTTATTTGTTCTTATATTTGTTTGATTGCAATGACTTTACAATTATGCATTCCAATTCATAACTTATTATGACTATATATGGATGGAGATCTGGATATTAGAAAATTGTACTAATTGAAACTCAACTAGAGTGAATTGTTAGTTTACATATGATATTTATGTTTATATAAACTGCAGCTCGTTAATCGTGAACATTCGAATCAGATGGCTGCAAACTGCACTCTTGACCATGCCTATTAACTCGGCAGGCCTGAACCCCTGGAAAAGTTATCTACGTGATTGTCTAATGTTAATTAACCATATGACCTTCAACTGCTCAATTATTACTCCTTTTTATTTAGTGATCTACAATTTCTTCAAATGTTTTAGGAATTGATTTCTTACTTCCAAGAGCAACATGTTCTGACAACCTGAAACTCCTAAGCTCGATAAATAATTATTACAATAATGAGCTGTTTGCTGTGAAAGCTTAAGTCAATGAATTCGGCCACTGCTCGAATTAGTTAATGCCAAATGATAGATTCAGTACGTTAAGCGCGTACAAGCGTGTGTTGTTTTCTTGGTTGATTCCTAAGCCAAAACGAACTTGCCACTATTTTGAAGGCAAGAATACCTCTGTCAGGGATCTCAAAGGGTGACCGAAGAAGACTATGTCATCTACATATGCCAACAACTCCTCAGCCCCCGATGAACTTCTCCAGAACGAGATTCAAGAGTAAAATACCTCATCACATTCCTTCTGCAGAAGAAAAAAAGTATACTCTGTGAAATTATATAATCGATAAGCCTAACATTAAATATATGATTTAAAGAAAATTATATAACTGATAAACAAAACTGTTACTCTAAGTATAAAGATGAATTTGAACGTGCATGTGGATGTGTGTGGGTATATTAACTATTATATATTAACCTATGTAAATAGGAATTCAAGGATATATATATAGTTTGGTTGGTTTGTGTGTTTTTTTTTTATTTTATGTCCCTTAGTAATTCTCGTAGATTTCCAGTCCAAGAAAAATGATGTAGCAAAAATATGAAACCACTTTGACTATAGTAAATGGTCCGGGAGACTACTGAAAAAGATGGAGCAGAAATGCGGTAATACCAAGCTCCTTTTGAGAAGGAACAGAGAGTGTTATTACTTACCTCAAAGGGGAAAAGAGAAATCCCTTTGAAAGGGCCTCCCTTTTAAATATGGAAGACGACTACTCCTCCAAATATTTCCCCAAACTGAGCGAGAGTGGGGGCGGAGAGTATGTTTGAGATAGACCCGAGAAAGAAGATTAAATACAGGTATGTATATATGCGCCCCAGTGTGTATAAGTATCCGGGACCTTTATGAGATATTCAGGACAAATAAAATACTCAGGACAAAGCATCATACATGCAAACCCTATCTTAGTTTATACATGAATGTACTAAAAGGATGTTTTTAAATAAAATTTATTGAAATAATAAAATAAAATATAAGAAAATCATAATAAATTTATGTTCAAAGAATAAAATATATTGTTTTTTATTATTTAGGTACAAAATAGGAATTCTATACAATTTCAATACGAAACATAAAAATCTATAAAAATTTTTAAAACATAAAAATGCAGAATTTCATAAACAGAACTTCATTGACACTAAAAAGAATTTTTTGAAATCCTGAGAGTAAAAAAAAATAAATTCATAATATTTAGTTATGTTCTTATTGATAAGTAATTGATGCTGGCATGGGTATGAATGCGTATATGCAAACAAGCTATATATATATATATATATACACTGCCGGACAAAATTAAAGGATCACTTACAAATATTTATATTATTTTTACATAAGAGATAAAAATAGAAATTCCATTGCCCCAGACTGGACTTTGTGTTGTATCTTATCCAGTTAATCCTGTACCTGTTTATATTCCCACCCGTTTATGGAGAAAAGGGTCAGTTAATCCACTTCTTTTCTTTCTTCCTATCAGTAAATGGTTAGTTGTTAGCAAAGATTCATCTTATTGAAGATTTTCTAACATTTAAGAGACTTTAGTTTTTACTTGTGAGTTTAGTAAGAACGTTGTGATGGCCAACAGAAGAGC
>KZ807101.1:405604-425474 GCA_000696205.2 Oncopeltus fasciatus
TTGGATCTACCTTGACCGAACCCCAACTAAAATCATCTTAGAATAATATCTACGGTCAACAAACTCTCCTTTTGGATGGATAATAATGTGAAATGGCATAGAAAATTAATAATAAAGACTGCTGATCAGGTTTTTTTGGGGAATACTATTTTTTGTCTTATAATGTTTTTATGTTTACCGTTACAAAATAATGTTCTCAATAAACTTTTCTTTATGGCTTGTTTCATGACTCATGAAGTCATGGAAATGTGAACTTAGGGACAGGACGTCCTCTCTCATCTTCATGATAGCCCTGAAGATGGCTTACAATGTAAGCCGAAACGTTGGCAGATAATCTTTAAAAAAAAATACACTTTTTTTAAATTTGTATTTTTTTTGGATCTACCTTGACCGAACCCCAACTACAATCATCTTAGAATAATATCTACGGTCAACAAACTCTCCTTTTGGATGGATAATAATGTGAAATGGCATAGAAAATTAATAATAAAGACTGCTGATCAGGTTTTTTTGGGGAATACTATTTTTTGTCTTATAATGTTTTTATGTTTACCGTTACAAAATAATGTTCTCAATAAACTTTTCTTTATGGCTTGTTTCATGACTCATTTAGTCATGGAAATGTGAACTTAGGGACAGGACGTCCTCTCTCATCTTCATAATAGCCCTGAAGATGGCTTACAATGTAAGCCGAAACGTCGGCAGATAATGTAAAAAAAAAAAAAACTTTTTTAAAATTTGTATATTTTTTTTTGGATCTACCTTGACCGAACCCCAACTAAAATCATCTTAGAATAATATCTCCGGTCAAAAAACTCTCCTTTTGGAATTCATTAAAGACTTCTTTTTTTTTTCTTCCGAAATTTGAATATTTTTAAAAAATACTTTAATTATAACAAATCAATTAATTCTAGAGTAAAGGGTTTACGATTCAGAGAAATTACTTTTTAGCAGCTAGAAAAAAATTGATATTTTTTAGCTGACTACATCTATAGGTTATATAGTATCTCCCTCTTTCTCTGAGACATTCCATATACTTATCACGTACGGCAGCCCCAGTGAATCTTGTTAGCCAGACATAGTGGTCTTACCTTTTATTTTAATTCCCCCCAGTGGCCTGTAAGATCAATGAGCCATTGACTTAATATTTATAATTTTATTCAATGAAATTTCAAAAACTTCTACAGTTAGCGTTCTCGTGCGAGCTGGACTTGATTTATTTTTTTAATTTATTTATTTATTTCGCGTTTATAATTTTTCATATTCTAACAATATAAGAAAAATAAAGTTACTTTTGTTTTACTTTTTCCATTCTAAATAATATTTTAAAAAGTGTTTTAAGGTCGATACATAATTGGGAATCGATTTTTCCATTTAATTTATGTCTTTTAAGCGTTGAGTTTTGAGCGTACTGAGATAAGTAGCGAGTATTAGAAAAGTTCATTGTTTGAACTGTTCTTTAATATTTGATTAGCCATGTTCAAGCCTCTTTGAAAATGTGGCTTTACAGATGAAATTCCTTCCACCTGAAATGGTAATGTGAGGTGAGGTCCCACTACCCCCAGAAAGCACATTGGCGAACCAATGATAGCTTTCTTACTTCATGTACGTCAACTACAGTCCAGTAGGATATAACAGGGCTGGTATAAGTCGTGGCGAGTTGATCTTTTTGAGTTTCCCAATACTATCAAACATTATCGGAGAACGAATAGTCTAACCTCTATATAAATAATATTACGCTGGAGTAATTAATCAGGGTTTCAGACAGGGTCAGAGAAATAAAATACTCCACAATTGTTGGGTAATTATTTTATTTTATTATTTCCAACATTTCGACTTAACTTGTTAGTCATCATCAGTGCCAAAGGCCTGGAGAGAAACCTCCCTCGTAGATCTCTCTAGTATCACTATCGCCCTGATGATGACTGACAAGTTAAGTCGAAACGTCGGCAATAATAAAATAATTACCCAACAATTTTGGAGTATTTCATTTTTCTGATCCTGGCCGAAACCCTGACTAATTTACCCAGCATTATACTCGAGGGAAAACGAACCTCCAACCATATAAATAATATTGTTCAAAATTGGAAAAAATCATAACCCCATAACTTATTTTCATTTCTTTCTCGGTTAAGATCTTTTATAAGGATAATTTAATTTATTAGACTATATTAATATATAAGGGAATTTGAAGAAAATCGGTGCAATTTGGGCATTAAAGAAAGTGTTTTTCGACAAGTTAAAATTAGCATATATTAAACCAAAAAACAACAACAAAATAACCATAATTACACTCGAATATATACACTCATATTATTATATTATACACTCATATATATATATATATATANTACGTATATAAGTATGTACCCGAGGAAAAAAAATATAAGTAAAAACCAAAATTCCCAGGAAAGGGCCAAGCAGTAGAATAACAAATGAACTATTCAAATCTAATCTCTAATCAGGTTTACTTCAAATAGGTATATATTGTTTTTTTTTTGTTTTTTTTCTATAATGTTAGCCTACCTTTCAACCACTAACGTCCTGCAGTGAGGGTCTATCTACCTATCTACTGGTTGCCACCCCATTCTAACATCTGTGATTCAGGACAAGCGTTTATTTATAGACAAAAGTTAGTACTAGGCGGGATTTGAACCCGCCACATATTGACCACATATTGCTAGACCCTAACGGATAACCCTGGCACCCCTGAATAGTTAATACAGAATAAGATAGATGGTATGAAGTGAAACCACAAGACACCCAGCTGCACATGTATCTATATTCATGAGTGTAATGAAAGTTGGGTATATAAAAACAAAAGCCAGCAATAAAAAATTAAAAGCGGCCTCTTGTTAATGGAGCATGGAGAGGAAGGGACGTTCATATCTAATTTAGAGAAACTTACAAAGAACGTAGCGGCTACAGTCATTAAACGCGTACGGCAAAAGGGAGGAAAAGTGGAATGGTGCGGTGTGCTGTCTGCGTGGTGTATAATGAAGAGCGGGGTGCCTTCCGGAGCCGGATAAAGGGACCCCTTGTTATTAGCATGATAAGTAGTACGTCGGCCGGGGTTTGTGAGAGAGGGACCACATATGACATAGATACGGAAGTACGGACTGTGCGCCACCCTGACTCCGCGTCGAGAGCAGGTGCCGCCGGTGGAGCAGGAGATACGGGTCGGTGGCTGGCTCCGTCATGCGGGTGTTGGCCTAGGTCTCGTCACACAGCTCCTCAAACCCCGAGCCTATTCCAGTCACAGCATCTCCCTTCTGAACCACTATCAACTTGAGAAATGAAACTTTGTACAACGTCTATTTCGGGAACGTCGGATGAAAAAAAATTAATTTAAAAAATAATTGTTTAATAATTATTAGATGATTTTAGTTGGGGTTCGGTCAAGGTAGATCCAAAAAAATACAAATTTAAAAAAAGGTGTATTTTTTAATGAAGGATTATTTGCCAACGTTTCGGCTTACATTGTAAGCCATCTTAAGGGCTATCTATCATGAAGACGTCTTGTCCCTAAGTTCTCAGTCATGGAAATGTGAACTTAGGGACGTCCTCTCTCGTCTTCGTGATAGACAGCCCTGAGGATGGCTTACAATGTAAGCCGAAACGTTGGCAGATAATCTTTATAAAAAATACACCTTTTTTTTTAATTTCTATTTTTTTTGGATCTACCTTGACCGAACCCCAACTAAAACATCTAATAATAATATCTACAGTAAAAAAAACCCTCCTTTTGAATATACAACATAATTCTTTATGTTCGTTAATCAATTAATAGCCATTTTCGGTAAATTACATTAAATTACATTGTGCAATATCTTTCCATAAATAAAAAAAAAGTAGTTCAGTAATACAGAATTGTATTCCCAATAATTAAAAAAAACATTCCTTTACTGAATATCAGAATCTGTCCCTACTTCCAAGTGCACTTTAGAGAAGACACATATATTTCCAGTAGAAAAAAAAATCAGTTTGGTGGAATTCCTATGTAGCGGAAACTAAGTACCAATTGGTTAACGGAAATAGTTTTTCAATAAGCCATTACCGATATAGTGTCTAGTTGAAAGTAGTGACAAATATCAAATTTTCATTTCAAATAAAATATTACAAAATATAAAGTAAATTATTTTCATTCTCTTAGTTATAGTTTGTTGTTAGCTGGCTCTAGATGTCATGGATACCCAAGGCAGGACCAATCTCCTGCTGCTTGACTCCTGGGAGTTCAATTCTAGAGTTCTGCTTGGTTCTCCACCGGAAACCGGGTGTTGTAGTGTTGGCCATTTGTAACGGTACTACAGGCCAAAAATTCTCTTCATAGCCTTAAGGTCTTCCAAGGTCGAGAAGTGCCTACTGTTCATAGATAAGCTACATTTGTATACGAATTCGGCTGAGGAGATCCAAGCTTGTTACTCTTCTATTTCTTGTTTAAGTTAAAGGATTTTTTTTTTTTTTTTCGATTTTACGGCAAAATAAATGATGAAGGATATTTAATTTAGTAATTTTTCAACAAATGAAGAAATGAAGGAAAAATTTTGATCGACTATTTTATTGTTTCTTTCACAAATTTAGTCTAATGTATGTTTTCGTAATTGTGAGCATAACATTTTTTATACGTCAAAGGACTTTCATTAATTTTTAACATAGTTATTATGGATTACATCCGACATACTTCGGTGGATCCTCACCGGAACTTGAATATGTATTATGTGTGAATGAATATACACATTAGTAAACAGTTAACTGAAAATGTGTTTTTTTTTTTTTTGTTTGTTTGTTTATTCGACTTAGGTAAAAAAAAAAAGATTGAACTTTATTTATTTATAAATTCCATTATTAATATTATTGGATTATTTAAAAATACAAACAAATTCAGTGAAAGCGTTTATCTCTGGTTAATGTTATACAAATATAATGTCATAACTAATTTTTATAATTGGACAGGTTATGGTAAATTTGGGTAAAATGGGTTTTGATAGACCCAATTTTTTTTCTGTTTAGTGGCTAGCTTCCTACTACCACAAAAACCTGGCATTATATACAGGAAAGCCCCCACCCTCCAAGATATACTGAACAGAAAATACTGTATTTCAAAACCCTCACAAATTTATCAAAACAAGGTACTTGCCCTTGTAACAAAAGCAGAGATTATCCTGTTCAATAACAAAAACTGGCAACACGTTCTCCAATGTCAACACCTAATTAACATATAAGATCCAATGCACAACCAAAAATTTTGTATATCTGCTTCAATGCAATTTTTGTCCTTCTTTTTACGTAGAAAATTTACTACGGCCCTAAATCTCAGAATAATAACCACAAAGCACCCTGAGTACAAACATAGTCCCCTCTTCCCATAGCAAGGCATGCTCAGTCATAAGTTTTAATGACGTTTTCCAAGTTCAAGTGATTGAACAACTTCCCGACACCGCTTCAGATTTGCAACTGAAGACGAGAGAGAGCGCCAATATACACATTCTCAAAGCCATTACAAGACCTGGCATCAATTGCCAACAATAAGAGGATTAGGGAACACCCAATCGCCTTCCCTTCCTTTGAGTACTTTCCGTAGCACCAGTCTCTCTTCCCTCCTCGCTGACAAAGGGCGGTAGATCCCCGAAAATCTTACTCTATGATTTTTTTCTTTTTGTGTGTTAACTGCACTCTATATCCCATCTGTTCTTGATTGCTACATATCGCAGCCGTTAGTGTTTCATTTTCTATATCTACTTTATATATATATATAATCGCGTTATGATAACTTTCTGTAGGGCATCTGCAAGAGCGAAGGGTTATACATACAATTTGGAGATTTTACTAAAACGCTACAAATACCTTTTAATCATTTCTTAATAGTTTCTAATTATTATTTCCATCGAATATTTTAATGGAATCTCCGTACTTTAATTCCTTTATATTCTTATTGAACTCATAAAATATCCCTAACAATTCGGTTAAAATTTACGAGCACTTGTATGTGCGAGCGTATTTAATTTTACTTTGCTTATTTATTTTTTAATAATTTGTAATCCTTTTGGTGACTGCTGGGTAGAAAGGTACTGCTGGCCCATTTTATAGTTGAGAAATGAAGTATTAAAGGAAATCAATTAAAGCTGAACGAGTCCCTATCACTGAATAATGGTAAGAGGATCACGGATGGGATTAATTCAAGAAAGATTGAGACGGACGTATTTTCCGAAGAAAAAGGGACTTAAAGAGAAATGTTCAATCCAGGAAAAGTAATGTGGAAATCTTCTGTCAGCTTTGGACTTATTTCTTCGTGGACTTTTCCAGTCTTAGTTTTCCGCAATAAATAATGCGGAAGTTAGTGGGATAAGGCCTGCACTATCGCCTCCCTCCGACAGAATGCTCTGTCGGCAGTTTCTCTGGCAATCTTCTTCCGGNAGCATACTAGGCCCGGATAGCAAGAGATCCAGGTTCGATTCCTGGCGAGGACGGATAGATTTTTTTATTCTGTTCCCTCTCATGAATTATTTAAACATAATATAGTTAAAAAACAGAATTTTTCGAAACTTTTCGTTGATTTCTTAGTTTTTCTCAGTTAGAGTAGGATATAGCTGGAATCGTTTAAAATAAGGATACAAATACATTTTTAAGAGATATAAAATGAAGGGTCTTCAAGTAGACATTTGACGTATTTGTTACAAACTGAAATAGCTGTTATTATTTCGTAGGGGGTGTACAGGAAAGACCTCGTTTGTATGTGGGCCGTTAATAGCCCCACGGGAGTATAATTCCCTAAGGAAGTGTGACTCGTGAAATGCTGCCACAAAGGACAGGAGGCGTGAAAATAAGACGGGGTTTCGCAGGCGGGGTACGTGCACGCACTGACTCGGCCAATACGTCTCCAAGCTAATCCCCGGGGACCTTTACACAACGATTCGTTCGACTTTCTTCGGGGTTCGACAGGGGCCCCCCGCTCGGACCTTGATCCAGGCTTTTCATCTGGCACCGCCTTGGGGAAACGGATCTCCCCAACTAGAAAGACGCTCGCCCTATCTGTACTTCATATGTGCTCTCCAAAGATGGATTTGGTGCACATTGCCGTACAATTGCGACAGCGTAAACACACAAACATTGTCTAATCCTCGTACATCTTTGGTTTACTATTAAATAATATTTGATAATATTTGTAATTTTGAGTTTCCATTACAATAGTTTTCGGAAGTATGGCTATGTACCACAAATCTTAGCAAATCTAACGATTGAAAATTACTTCTTTTAAAAAAAAAAAAAAAGTAAAATATGCTTTATTTCAGTATTTTCATTAAAATGGTTATGTTTAAATTGTATTGATTGCGTTAATTTATGAAAGGGTTATTTTAGGTTAATGTAATTTTGGAGTCTTATATTTATAAACTATATAAAAGACAAATGAAAGACACCAAGAACTAAGTACATTTCATACATATGATTCTATATTTGCTTCATTATCCCTTGTATTCTCTATAAATATTTTATTTTGTTGTGGTTTTTTATCCCACGTAAATTTTAAATTTTTTAAATAATTAATGAGAGGGAACAGAAAATAAAAAACTATCTGTCCTCGCCAGGAATCGAACCTGGACCTCCTGCTATCCGGGCTGGAATGCTAATTAATCCATTACACCACAAGGACTAGCCAGTTATCTCATTCAATTCCCTCTACATTAGCATTCCAGCCCGGATAGCAGGAGGTCCAGGTTCGATTCCTGGCGAGGACAGATAGTTTTTTATTTTCTGTTCCCTCTCATTAATTATTTAAAAAATGTATTCTCTATAGTTATTTATTTCACATATGTCTCTCACATGGTTTACTAGGCTTCGGTAAGGATTAGATCT
Organism: Oncopeltus fasciatus; assembly: GCA_000696205.2. NCBI lineage: Eukaryota > Metazoa > Arthropoda > Insecta > Hemiptera > Lygaeidae > Oncopeltus > Oncopeltus fasciatus. The sequence continues at coordinate 413,456 of KZ807101.1, forward strand.
ATATTATTGCACGAACAAGCAAGGAGTCGGCGTTGCTAGTCTCTTCACAGCTCCAACTGGTGTGCGATTTTCATCCCTAGTGCTCGTATACAACATGTAATCCTTGCGATTAAATTATTTTTTTTTTATTTTTTTTATAAGTTACTACTGTAAAAAATAGATAGAAATATCAAAGTAAAACGTCGCAGTAGAATATTTTATATCGTAAGCAGTAGATCACATGAAAAAAAATCGACCATTTCTGATGTACAACAGACTGAAATATAAGTACCACTGCTAAGCGCAATTAGACTCAAGCCGCGTTAGTATCTTTACAGGGTATTCCTCATAGATCTGAAGATGTGTAAAAATAAATAATATGGGTGACGGCCACCACAACAGATCTGACTTGAGGCTACAAAGCGCGAGGATGTGGGATCAAATCCCACTCAGTCATGTCGGGAAGTAAAATTCTGCTCAGTGCCATGAGAGAGTAAAATTTTGTTTCCTAACAAACAGTAAATAAAAAAACTACCGGCTGAGTATCTGTCGACATTTGAAGGATACTTTTCTACCCTATCATAATTAATATAATAATATAGTTAATAATTAATTTTAAAGTAATAATTTATTTTCAATTCAGGGTAGCCATGATAATTCGGCTGAGAGATTATCAACTGTTTCGTCTTAAGCAAAAGATAAGTCTTTTCGTCTACGTATATTTATAACAAATAGGCAATAGTTATACTATTTTATTGGACTATTAACTTTAATCTATGACATTGGTATTTTCTTTATAGACAAGAAATTTATAATTTTGGTAAATTTNGAACTAATTTCTCAACAGCACATTCGACTGATAGCAAATTAAATAATAAGGATGTTCAATGAATGAAAAAAAGGTATTAAAATATTTATAATAACTTTCATAATAAAAGGTATAAGTTTACGTAAGGAATCATTTTGAATTAATTTTTATTTGGCAGAATGTACAATTCAGAATAGATCAAATCTTAGAATATATGTTCACAGAAGATAATATACATAATAACCATTAGTGATGATGTAAAAATAATCAATAGACGTTTACTTTCTGACTGACCTGAAAATAATAATTTAAATATTATATTATTTTAAAGAGTTGAATTATCAGACCATAATCACTTTCTAATTCATTACTATAATAGTCAAATATTCTTTTATGTATTGAATATTTAATAATAATTTTTTACACCGAGATATAACAGAATAATAATTTCTCATTTAAATGTTTAATAAATTTACATTTTCAATTACTCTCGGCGCATTTGGTAATGTCGGCTGTAAAGTAGACTACATTTCAAGGTTTAAATATCATTAACACATTAAAATTTAAATGAAAAAATATTGCTCTCTGTTTATTTTTTAAATCCCAAAGTTTTATATTTAATTCCTGTCACAGCGAAGGGTATAACAAAATTCCCAGTTGTAAAAAAAAAAAAAAAAAATAAATAAACAGAACACCTAATTTTAAATATATGAGGATTATTACTGAGTCTTTTACATTGACGTTACAAATTTTGAGCGTAATTCTTAGGTTAGGTTATGCTCCTCTAAAAGAAATTTGTAATAAAGGTCACTAAAGATATGTTTTCTTCATTTATTAAACAAGAAATTTCAATATAAAGCTATTAAATTGAAGAAGATGATTTAAGCCATTTAATAAAATGCTACTTAAGACAGTCAAGCAGATAAAAGGGAAAAGTGTTGTTAAGTTCAGTATGAATCATAACAAATGAGGGGGGCCATCAATTCGGATATTGTGCGTTTGGGGCTAAAAACGGCTTAAAATCGCGCGGAAAATTGAACAAAGTTTGCCGGGGGGGGGGGGGGGGGCGTTTAGGTAGAGGAGAGAGGCGAAAAAAAACCAGGCGTTCTGCTTAGTCACTACAAGCCTATCATTAAAAGAGGGGCTTTTCAGACCCGCTACTCCCAGATAACTAGAAGAAAAATTGTGTACTTCCTCCGGGCGAGGAAAAGGGGGAAAAAATATCTCTGAGTCATGATGGAATAATAATGCTATCAAAGAAATAATCACAGATTCCTTTCAGGACGGCCGGAAAGGAGGGCGAGATCGGGCGAGGACCAGCCAGTAGTCATAACGGTTCTCTTCTTCGTCAGATATATCCGCGTCCACTCGTTCTACATTAACAATAAATTGTTAAATAATAAATACCATCACTTGCTAAGTACTGAGCATCACGAAAGCAAGCTATTGACCGATCGGTCTATAAATAAAAAACGGAAAATCACAATTTACCTCCAGTGTAATCTACAGATAAGACGAGAAAGGCCCAGTCATTCCATCATGATTAATACTATTCAATGGAGGGACATTCACTATAAATAGCCTCTAAATTCTACAAATCTACAATTTAAAAGAATACAAAAAAATCACATTCTTCTTTTGACGTCAAACGAAGTAAGTTAAAATGTGGGAGATATCAGACGCCAACTTTCTACTTTATCAAGTGGTTTTAACATGCGGAAATCGATAAAAATTAATTATTTTTTAAGATTAAGGAGTAAATAATTTATTTTTTTAAATGTTTTTTATTAATGCTGTCATCAGAATGAAAACTAAATTGCGATACTAGCTTCTGCTCTATCACATTTATTGGAATAAGTAATAATTTTTCTACAGCTGAAATGCATAAGGTGTGATTAATTAATATGTATTAATACTATGTATTATAAACTATTTTATTAACTAAAAAATTATATTTATTTTAGTTATTTAACACACAAAATATTTTATTTATGCTGAATTAAATCCTAGAACTAAACTATCACAGATTACAAATTTTTTTCGTAATTGGCAGTGCAGTTAAACCCCCATTTCTATTGATTTTTTTCCTTAATGTGCTAAATTTCTTTGGAAATAATAAACGAATGATCGACAGTCTTATAGCAGTTTTATAAACTGATACGCGCATATGAATTTGAGTATGTATATGTATATTTAAATGACTCTAATTTGTTGCTGAGTAGAACTCTATAATTATGGAAAAAATATCCAAAAATTATGTGTAATGATAGCCTTAATGGCTATTATTTCTGTGTTCCCTCAAAATTTGTATTCTAATGACAATCATGAATTATAGGGATATATTGCGTGAGTCTGTGTATGTTAATATATTTATTGGTGTTCCCTAAGTCGCTGTAATTAATTCGTTCGACATCAGAGAGTTCTCTAGCTTTTTCGACATATATCTGATCCTTCTTCCCACAAAGACTGACTTCCTTGCTGTCTAATCATTTACAAACTGTGTGCATACACACAGACACAAGCGCGCGCGCACACATGACTCGCATTCAATGGCCATAGGCATTAATTTCGGATATTCCAGTGTTTTCTGGACAATTAGTTCCAATCTTTGTTATTAGGAAGCGCTAAAGTCACGGAGGTAATATTCAAGTGGAAGGTTATACTACAATTTCCAGAGTGAAGACTTCTATCATGATGCCCGGAGGAAATAGAAAACGACGACGGCCCTACGGATTGATGAGTTCCGTCAATCTAAAAGTGACAACTCATCAAAGAAATTAAACCCCTTATAGATTATCTCAGGTCCACCAAGGTTAGTGGGGTATGAGGGCGAGGCCGAGTACTCTACTTTTGAAAAAAAAACCGTCTGATTTGGTATCGTAAAGGCAGATAATGATCTCTGAGGTCTAGCCGAGCTTGATAACGTGAGCGGCTACAGAGCCCTCGGATCTATAATCTATAAAAAGTAAACTGGAAAAAGTACACGCGCGCACACACACACACACACACACACACACACACACACACACACATAATTTTGAACAAATATATTGAACTAATTTCTCAACAGCACATTCGACTGATAGCAAATTAAATAATAAGGATGTTCAATGAATGAAAAAAAGGTATTAAAATATTTATAATAACTTTCATAATAAAAGGTATAAGTTTACGTAAGGAATCATTTTGAATTAATTTTTATTTGGCAGAATGTACAATTCAGAATAGATCAAATCTTAGAATATATGTTCACAGAAGATAATATACATAATAACCATTAGTGATGATGTAAAAATAATCAATAGACGTTTACTTTCTGACTGACCTGAAAATAATAATTTAAATATTATATTATTTTAAAGAGTTGAATTATCAGACCATAATCACTTTCTAATTCATTACTATAATAGTCAAATATTCTTTTATGTATTGAATAAAGTTCGTTAATTAACAAAACAATAAAATAGGTCAATTTATAGCGGATTTAGTTATTTAAGATTACTGCTGTCTGGTAGTTGAGAGAATGTAACGTTACAATATTCTCGAATGTAGTTTCGAGATTGATAATAAATGATCTAAGTATATGAATTTTATATCAAAGGATTCATAGTTTGAATAAATACTAAATGTATTCTTTTGAGCTCATCTTGACCATGCTGAGGAAGAAAAATAAAAATAAAAGATGACTACAGACGAGCCGTCATGAAAAGCGAGTGTTTTTCTTCTCTGAAAGAGCGGAGGAATTATTAATAAGTGTTGACTTTTATTTTGGTTAATAACGGCCGGCTTTCTCATCTGGTGAAAGTTTGTTTAGGCCAGGGACTGACGCGAGGGCCTAACACAGTGGCGAAGACAAACTGCTTCCTTATAGACCGGCGTAAATCTCCTACGGGGACCATTCGCTCGCTCCCTGTGTTTTCTTCACAAACATCGGATAGCAGGACTCTGCTAAGAAGGACTCCGCATTCAGACGTACGCAGGAGGATGTACGCCAACCACTTTCCATTTCAAAGATGGAACGGCGTTTTCAAAGAAGCGGCACACGGATTTTGCCAGAGAGACAAACAGATCTGTTATTGATTCCTGAGAGCCGTATCGCTCGCTCTGCTTCTTCTCTTTTTTCCCTCATTCAGAATACTTCTCTTTTACCATCATTTTCTCTGAACTGTTTCCCTCATTTTTCTTTTTCCACTTCTTTCACGGTAATAAGGTGATCGGTTTATTCCTGGTTTGAGGTTTTCAATTTGTCTTATTCCATAGATGAAATTTTCAACTTAAACCCATAACTAACTTTATTATTTTTTTATTATACTTATTTTTTAAGTTTCAGCTTCCCATTCAACTCGATAGACCCTTGCTCCAGGATCCAGGGCCATCTACAGATTGCTACCCCATTCTAAACATCCATTTATTTAACTATCATACCTTCTATTATCCGCCTTCATTGGTTTCTGCAAACCATCTTCTGTTGGCGAGCGCTTTCGGACATTATCCATCCTCGTGGCCGAATACATGTGTTCACTGTCACTGTCTGTATTCAACTGCCTAATCCTTTTATTTACAAATAAAAGCTTGTCCTGGACTAAATTTGAACTCACAGTGTCAAGATTACGAGACCAAAACGGATTGCATGGTGTACCCTGTAACTCACAATTCTTGACTTATTTTCTTTACAAATTTTGGTCAAGTAATAATAATTACATATTATAATCATTGTTGCAGAAGAGTAGTTTGGGAAATAAATATGAACGACAGGTACAGGGCTGTTAATATAACATTGAAAAAAAAATCATGTTGGGAGGAGTAAATTTGGTATACAAAAAGCATATTTCATATGTAGAGAGACACAAATAAGAGTAAATGAGGAAATTCAATTTAAAATCCGAAGAAAACAATGAGAGTAAAACGTATGACCACTAAACTAGCCGGGAAAGAATAGTGGGGGAAGAGCTCGCCATCGCAGTTACATTTGTAAATTTATTCGTTAATAAGAGTTATTTTTATTATTTTTTTTTTATGTACCATGGTTGGTACCATGATGTATAACTTGTACGACTTATATATGTGTGTGTATATAAAATTTTTAATATTTTAACTGTAATTGTGGAAGTAATTGAAGAATTATAGCCTAATAGTACAGTCGTGAAAAGCACGATATTTCAGCGAGTATATCCTTTAATAAAAAAAGAGATTGTCATTGCACTGACTAACGTCAGTAATGGTATAAACTATTGGCACTATTTATGTATTTACTTAAGCGGAAGTTTAGCTACATGTACCTATATGGCCGACTTGGGGGTTAGTGAGGACGAGTCGAGAAAGTAGAGCACCTCGCAAGCCTTTTAGCCCAAACACAAACACCGCGATCATTTTTTTCTAAACTCCCTCAGAACACGCGTTCCTGTCACGCGACTGCCCACATAACGTGTTGAGCCTCCACTCCTTCTCGTAATAACTGTATAACTCAAGTGAAAAATAATCCGGATTGCTATATGCCAACCAGAAGAATAAAAGGCACATTTCATAAAGAAGGTTTTCGGCAAATTGGCGAAATCGGAGTTTTGCATGGATGGATGTGCGTCCTGCCTTCAGTAGAAACCTAATTATGTTGTCTGACATTCAACATTGAGTTGGTCAAGTCACTAATCAGTATTGCAAGTAAGATGTTCGTTTCGACCGATGGTACCTTAAATCTTTGATTTCCTCAATGCTTTAGGAAGGGAAAGAACGAACTTAAGAAATACCGTAATAACATTCATTTTAACGCTCATCCTACATTACTTAAAGCCAACAGAGAAAGGTCAAGCTTGATTTGTCTGGGGTAAAAACATTCAAGAAGAAACATATTTTTCTTACTGTACATCCTTCTCTAGATTTTGTCATGCCTGTATAGACCGGCATATCTTACTCTAGTATTTAGGGTTGATTAAAAGCTGCAAGGACTTTTGTGTATTCCGTGTTCTTGAAGGGTCTCTTTGGGAACTTGGGAAGCCCTTTATTCTAATCCCATCCCTTGTAATATACTATGGCTATATTATTACTTTATTGTTAAATATTTTGGTTCAATATACATTACTTTATTATTTACGAACAGAGCTTAACTTCTTCAACGTCATTGAATTTTTTGTCTACCCTTTAGTCTACCCTGAGGTAATACTGTTTAAGAGGTAATAAAATGCATCACTGAAGGTTATTAAACCTGTTCAGAGCTCTCAATGCGAATTGAATTTCTAATTGGCCGCTCCGAATTCAGGTTTAGAACCCCGGTAAACAATTAAAATGAACGAGGCCTTTCTGAATGTCTCCAAGAAAAATAAATCAGTGCGTTGTTTGTTTGGCGGGCGGGCTAACGGGCACTGCCGATTTACGAGGCCCGTATGGTGTCAGAGGAGTAGGGACGTGTTCCTTTGCCCAGACTCTCAGGACCTGTTTGCCTTGCACCTAGGGGCGATAAACATATCTTTCTGGGTCGTCCAACCGCTGAGAGGGCAGGTTTATACGCCCTGGAGTAGCACAGCCAATCAGAATATCGGAGGCATATAGAACAAAGTCTAATTCCTCACGCTAATTCATGTTGGAGATCAATCTCATCTATTCGAAATTATTAATCACTTATAAGAAGTACTTACGACCTACGTTATTATCTATAGACAGAACACGCTCACTCCCATTAATTTTGTTGTAAATGTGAGGGAACAGCAAAAAATAATGAATACACAGCTCGAGAAGTTAACCTAGACAGATGTAAGGCAAAATTTAAAAAAACCGAAATGACGTTTTCTTAATTGATTTTCTAAAACAAAAATTCTTGTGGGATTCAATGCTTTTTGATTTCGTACATCTTAAAAATTTATACGTAACTTTTTTTTTTTAATATCAAATATTATAGTATAAAAGAGCAGATAGTAAAGAATCGATTTAAATCAAATCATCTTTTACTTTTTATAAATTCTAAATGAATATAGTAGCTTAGATGTCGTCTCCAAGACAGATTTTTTGAACATTTTCACTTAGTCCGACCTTACCTACTAGACTCCATAACTATCATACCTTCTATTATCCGTCTTCATTGGTTTCTGCAAACCATCTTCTGTTGGCGAGTGCTTTCGGACATTGTCCATCTTCTAGGCCGAATACATGTGTNGTCGAAGCCTACGTGAACATCTAAATCTAACATTATTTAAAGTAAAGTATTAGAATAAAAATGCAATTAATATATACTTTACAAATATATATTTGGTTGTGGTTTATTATCCCACCTCAATATTAAACAATAAATGAGAAGGAATAGAATAAAAAAATTTGTGCTTAACCACCGGGACGAGCTAGATATTTCATTAAATTCCCACTACAATAGCGAGAGCCTAACCCACGAGAAAGACGAGAATATCGTCTTAAACTCTTAGTGGGAATTTAATAAGTTATCCTCTTAAGAGGTAACCGATACAAACACAATACAATACAATCTTGTCTATATATAGTGTATGTGTGTGTGTGTATATATATATATACATTTTTTTTAGCAATACATATATAAACCTCAAATGGATATTCTGTAGTTATTATATCCCTTTATACTAGAGACGTGAAACAACACTAGCTTCGAAAATTGATTGATTAGCCTAAGATTATAAAAATATGAAAGGCTTTATCTTCACTCTTAATAGTGAGCAAGGCTTAATCTTTCAAGTTAATTAAAAATTTAATTTTGAAGAAGCTCATTAGATTAGGGCTCACCCTCCTCCCTCTTGTTTTTATCAACTCCCGCTATAACCCCCCGTCGTCCATGAGAAGCCAGATGTTTCCGGGGAACAAGTTATTCTTCGCCTTGATTAGGACACGGACTCCAGGGCATGCTGATAACAGCTCGACGTGGTCACGGCATCCTCATTTTATTAACAAATTCCGGCAAAGGGGGTGGCGGGGGGTATTTCCTTGCGACAGAGAGTTAAAGTAGGAAAACTGGTCCTGCTTCAAATATTTTGCCTGAGAATTTGGAATGAACACAGAGAATGTCATGATTAAGTGATATTTGTAACAGTTAGAGTACTTTATCAGAATAGTTTAATAGAATTCATTATCTGTAAAAAGAAAAAAAAAATAGAAAAAACAACCCTGTAGAGGCTATACGAAAGCTCAAAGGGAGAAATGCATGTTAAGGATGTATCTATTCTTCGGCGCACACTAGGAATCCTCTTTATCATTAGAAACAGAAGCAAAGAAAGAAAATAAACAACAACTGTGCGCTTTGAGCATTGAACCTACATAGGACCTTTGGCTCAGGAGTCCGATACTTTAACCAGCACGTCCACCTTTCTTTCTTTTTCTCAATTTGCACGAATGTATTCTTAGAGATTCGAAGATATGTAACTAATAACATACAATGGGGAATTAGAAAATATTCTTAAGCCCTTTCACCTCAACTGCAAGACAAATTAGGTAAAGTCAAATAACAGAAAGTTGCAAAGTGAGAAATCTAAGATGTGATTTCTACCCGGAAGCTGAGGATAAAACCGGGCGAGACTGGAAGCAAGTTTAATAATTGAAAAAGAAAATGAAAACTGTTAGACTTAGAATATAGATTCGATTCCACCGTTGGCAGCAAATACAAATGAAATCAATAATATATCAGAGTACAATGGGAATTCGCTAAGCAGGTAAGTCGAGGTAGAAAGAGCTCATAGAAACAATGGAAAGGATTTTTACAAAATAGTCAAAAATGTCACAGGAAGTTAGGAGATATTACAGGATTTTTCCCTGTAATATCTCCTAACTATATGTTAGGAGAGGAGTTCCCGTCTGAAGATGGCAATCTTGTGTAACCGGTCGAAAAATAAATTCCTCAGGGAGACGTAAACCTTTTTCATTAATCATTTAAAATTTTGATTAGAGATAATTTATTATCTTGTTATTATCTTGATTGTAAGTATTTAATTATAGAAGACATTAATTAAAAAATACTCTAAACAAAGCGTAAACGAAAGTTCTTTTTTTTTTTTGTATTAGTGTTATTTACTATTAATGAAGAAAACAACCAAATAATGCCTCAACTGTTTGAATTTTAATAATTTACAGTCATAAATATATTGGCTATTTTTCAAACTTTCGGGATATCTGAAAAACTTTAGAAAATTTCAAAGGAGTCACTTCAGGACAACAGGCAACTGTCAATGAACTTCGCTAAAATCCTTCCAAAACGTATTAAAGGCTTTTGTGGGGGTAGGGACTATGACCGTCATTTAAAGTAACATGCAATCCATACCACTTAACGTAAAAAATTACTTATTTTTGTTTCTATACTACATTTTTACTGCCTTGAAGTTTCGAAACTTAGCTCAGATATTACTGACTAAATAGTTTTAGTGTGGGGATTTCAACACCGAATCTGCGTCACAAAAATCTTGACGGTATACATTAACAATTTAAATATATATTTGTCCTATAGATACCTAATCTGATTCAATATATTTCTTATATAGCCAGAAACATAGGTTAGAGTAACATGTTTTATAATAAAGAGCTATGAGTATAAAATCTTGGTTTTATTTTAAAGAAATAAGAAACATTATTTTTTAATTAATTTTTAGTGCAAGGGAACAGAATAAAAAATCTAACTGTCCCAGCCAGGACTCAAACCTGGATCCCCTGCTATCCGGGCCGGTGCATTTACCACTTATGCTACCGAGACAAGTCTGATAAGTTATTACATTCCCCACACTAGTGTCGAGTGTCCTGGCTGGGACAGTTAGATTTTTTATTCTGTTCCCTTGCACTAAAAATTATCTAAATTCACGTGGGATTAAAGACCACAAAATAAATAATATTTATAAAATTATTTTTTAATCCGAAAAAAAATCTTTCTTCAACTGGAGCTCGTTGGCTCTCCAAACGCTGTTACAAATACGATGGAGCTGAACGACAATAAGACTAATCTAAACACTTTACCGCTCTTAGGACAGAATATACAAAATTCCTTTAATAGTGGCCTGGAGTTTTTTTTAAGTCTAAATAAATACTCTATAAATACTACGAAACTTTTATAATCTGAGGTGGGAAATGTAGAAAACACTGTGTTGGTTTTTGTACGTCAAATGTACATCGGTATTGATACGGGATGTGCATATATTTGTGTGTGTGTGTGTGTGTGTGCAAGCCACGCATTTGCATCCGCACGCGAGATGGATAATTGAAAGTAGTTGATGGTCGTGTATTAATAATTAAAAAACATTATTTCGAAGATTCCAATGTAATTGCTTAAAATAAATGTGTGTGCCCTGCTATTTTAAATTATATACCGCTCTATGAAAAATGATTGAACCTCAGAGAATATGATATTATAAAGCTTAAGTAATATATATTTGAAGAATGTCTAAAGAAACGTTTAGTATTGTTATTTTGTAATATGAAATGAAGTTTTGCATGGATTAAATCAATATTCATATTTTGTAAATAAAACGTATGGAATGAAAAGGTTTCTGGGATGGAGCATAATTTCCTTTTATTCAATTTGATAAAAGCAACATTTTGTAATAGCTTTCCTGAATAATAAAAAGAATTATTTTGAGAAACATAAAAAAAATGTTATGCCTCGCACAATCATCAAACCAACCATAAAAAGGTAAATAGCCATTGTTTTTATTAAAAGGGATATCCAGCATGAAGTGTTCATTGTTTCTCGCCTCCTGAATTCAGAATTTTATGTTTTCCAGAAAACCCCTTTTATTTTTATTGTCTACCTCATTAATTCTCTGGAGGTATTGAAGATTTATCTAAATACAAAAAGGGGGCCGGGAGAAGAAAGAGGGCCAATAAAACCTCCATTTTAAAAAAAATATATACCGAGGGGAGTTCTTAATGCACTAATATATACAACTGAGCAAATGAACCATATTTAAAAAAAAAAAAAAAAAAAAAAAAAAAAAAAAAAATCATGGCTGTTCTGTAAGGAACACTGTGCGATACCAAAACCAACCACAGATATTCATTGGCTTTAACTGGTAATTATTGTTCATAAAATGTATGTGATATTAATTGTACATAATAGCTCTATTGATATAATCTTGCGAAAGGGAAAGTTACTGAGGCTGAAATTTCACAATTACTTTAGGAGAACTGTTTAATGAAGTTATATAGGAAATGGTAAACATACTTAGTTCACAAGATGTGTGCGACTAAAGAATTTCGGCAGGGCTTTTAGCTAAGACTTAACAGTACGTTTTGAATATATATATA
>KZ807101.1:429471-452151 GCA_000696205.2 Oncopeltus fasciatus
GGGGGGGGGGGGGTTAGAGAATTAGAAATTGAAAAATCGTTGAAGATACATAAAGTTTGAGTTAAGACAAATAGTTATGTGTTTTTTAAATAATTAAAAAATAGATATTTTTATATTAGAATAAAGTATTAGTTCGTTGTTCAACTAGGTTTAGCACTGTAAGTTACTATAGCTTTTCATTTTTGTTATATATTAGCTTTGCCTTAGTGATATTTTTATTTTTCGTATAGTCAAGATGTATTGTTTTCTTCATATTTTTTATGCCTTTCTCTTAACTATAGGTTAGAGATTTATTTAGAATTATTGATGAATAGGGATTAATTTAGGTCTGCAACGACTATAGAAAATACATATTATTAAAAAAAAAACAAGGAAAAATAAGGAAGCCTTTTAATCACCAAATATTTCTGTTTAAAACCTTTAAGAACAACGAAATTTCAATTTCTCACTTTCAATCCTTTTCTATTTATTTTTTCATTTAACGGAGGATCTTCCAATTTCAATTTTACTAATATTTCTTTTTTTCAGTACATTTCTCTTCAAATTGTTTGCATTCCTCTGGAAAGGTTGACTTTTGACTTGTACGGCTTCAATGGAAGCGTTCCACTAATAAATTATACGGTTTTCACAGAAGTACCGCTAAAGGCTCTATGCTCAAGGTTGGAAGTCATTAGCAGTAGTAATTGATCTCTTTACCCGGTAGCCACAATTCTTTTCCGTTGCCATGGCGACCACAAAGATAACATTGCAATAACTTGCCATGTGTCACAACTTATTCATCTGAAGGTGGTTGATATGTGGTTCACTTCCCATGTAATTCTTTCATGTGGGATAAGTGAGATCTGATAACAAAGTACCACATATGTTATTATAATAATTTGCATCAATATAATTAACAGTGCAACATTAAATGAAATTACTGTCTCACTATCATTGGGTCCATCTTGAAAAAACTCGTGGGCGTTTTGTATTATATCTACCAGCATCTTAATTGTCTTTCGACTTGTGTAACCATCAAGATGTTCCTTTAATGTAGCATTTAATACACAGCATACTGTCATCTGATCCTTCCTACACAGTGGAAGTTTATCCGATACATTAGAACAGTCAAGAGTATTCAAAGATATTTAGGCTAGTTAGTAATATATTTAAGTATGAATAGACATTCTCCTAGAATTTATTATATATTAATTTAATAGACATTATAGCTTGTTTAACTTCCATATTAATTTGCATTTTCTTTATAACCTAATAAGCAATATGCTTTTCAGCCCCAAAAGGGAATGATTCAGTTCCAAAATGGAACAGGAAGATAAAAAAAAAAATATCTGAAAATGTAAGTCACTCAGGAACCACGTCCAAGCAGATTTCTTATGTTTCATTAAAGATAGACATTGATAAGAGTTAATGGCAAGTTTTATCTTACTGGCCTGACCCACTACTGTCAGCTCTCTAATGATACTAAGTGAGATTTAACCGCAAAATACAAATATATTCAAGATGGTGTACTGTGCACAATATATAACAGACATTTATTATAATAAATTTCATTGAAACACTTTTAATGGTATGTTTGAGGCCTTCTTTTTGAAAACAAATCACCAGGTATCTGAAGACCATTACTAATCTGTTCTTAATGGCTGTATTGCTTTCTTGTAATTTAACTCATTTTGAAATTTAAAAAAATAATAATTATAAAAGAAGCTATATTAAAAAATAAATAAATTTGATGTTAAGACTTATTCATTATAACGCAAAAACGTATTCTAAAAGGCTTTTCATTTTAGTTCAATTTTTTAAAACTTTATATCATTTACCATAGTTCTGGCATATTAACACATGCTACCTATAAATTAGTTAGCATAGTTTGTTTAGCCTCCTGTATAAGTATTTCATTGTTATTAAGTGTTTACTCCCTGTATCCAATTATCATGCAATACTAGTTAGTGTATAATTTCAATAATTAGCAAGGAAACTTCTACCCGATAACATTATAGCAACGATATTAATCATAATAAATGTGGATGAATCAGACATTGAAACGCTTGATTTTTTTTTTTTAAATCTAGAAAGTATTTTGCCAGCTTTGGTCCAAACTTGCCACCCAAGAAGCTAGACATCTTTTAGAGGTCTCATAGAGTCGACCTAAGGCTTCTTGTAATTGAGGTAAAATTTGTTCGCCAGCCTGTGATATGACATGATCTGATTGAGGTGAGTGACGGATCCCACCAGCCGACACATTAAACAGGAAGAATATGAAGCTTATACAATTTATTTATTATCATACCTTCTATTATCCGTCTTCATTGGTTTCTGCAAACCATCTTCTGTTGGCGAGTGCTTTCGGACATTGTCCATCTTCTAGGCCGAATACATGTATGAATACATACATACATAATTTATTTATTGTCTAAGCTTCATTTTCATAATGAACTGAGCCTGTTGATCAGGAGACTGTATGCATTTCTCAAATTTTATTTTTATTCTTATTAACTTTTAATATAAAATCTTTCTATTTATCAGATGAAAAATAATCACTTTCATAATAACTTTTATGTTATTTGAAATTACAATTATTTATTTCATTGTATTACAATGATTACAAAATATTTACTGGAGTTTCTAATTTTTATTTAAGAATTTTAATAATATACATAACAGTACATGTAGTCTTTACTTTTCCAATCTGTATATTAAATTAAATTATTTCTTATTCTGTGATGATGGCACTACAATCATAATGGCCTACCTCCTAGTCTTACTTTTGGAAAGAATACTTCTCTTTTCTAATAATTTCTTATGTTAAACACTTAATTATCCTGTCACATCAATGCCTATCCGCCCCCAGACTTGTCTTGAACCCTATATTCTCTCCTCCATTGTTCTCTTCTTAACGATGTTCCAGTCCTCCACGGCCGAGTTGACCGCACCGATCCTTGAATATGAACGCGCAGGATTAAAATAAGAAACCTTACCACTACTGCTTATACATTGTTCCGTAAGTGAAACTCATTCCTGCTGAAATTATAATGCACCCACCCACTCAAATAAATATAGTAATAATCTACTCCTCATTTCATCTCCGTCGATATGCTTGTACCCAGTTTTGTAGTATGGTAGAAATCCTATCCTCGAGCTTCCTATCTCTTCTCCTATATACATGGCCCTATCACGTTCCGCTCATTCCAGCCTCCCCTAGCTCCACATGGGTTAATGCCTAGATAATGGTACTCGGGTAAAGCGTAAGGCTGCTCGTAGGCATTTGTGGATCACTAGTCTTCCTTCAGGAAATGCAGCCTTCAAACCGCTTAGTTTTGATAAGCTCGATTTCGTTATTTTTATTTTATTTAACTCACAACTCTTAATAAAAAGTACGGAGGAATCTTTCACGGAAACTAGCACTTTCTCCATCATCACAGAACTTTCCTATCTGCCCTCTGACAAATTTCATTTGTATTCCCCATCTGTATCACAATAAATCTTCTCTCATGTTTTTTTCGTGAAACAACCCATTTCGCCGTAACCAATTTCTATTTTCCAGACATCACGAAGGACAATGTCCAATACAAGTCTTCTTCATTAAGGTACTCCTTAATGTTAGTCAAAGCCTGTGATTGCCCAATCGCCTACATTAATCGAATTTTCCTTTCAGAACTCCATTTTACCTTTAACTTGAAAAAAGAGAGTTGTTAAATCCTTAAATACAAAGTTAAATCCTTATTCTCCAAATGAGCACAATCCGAAATATCCACTTTCATTCATCAAATCTGCCAAATTCCTTTCAATCCGATTTCCGTCCTGGCTTCCCTATCTATTCTTCGCTGTCATCAAGAACTAACTCTGGCATCTAAAATCCTATTGACCGACTTAAGATCGCAATCCTTCTTCTCCTCGATTTCTCAAAAGCTTCTCGATAGCTTCTCCTCGACAAACTAAAAAAAAATGTACATTCTTGGCTTCTTTATGTCTTCCCTAATCGTTTCAATATTCCCGAATTGTTATCTCAGATAAATAATCTTCCGCTTCTTTGACCATTCACTTCGGTAATCCTCGAGGTACCTGATGACTCCCAGATTTGCTTTTTTTATGTTTCAATCTGACTTACGAAAGATCCAGAAATTGTCGACTTGGAGGGTTTGAATGGTAGCAACCTGCATAAAGAAGAAGCCATTTATATGATGCTAGTTATATGTTGCGGGCTACTTAGTGATGGGGCATGGCCCCTCTGTTTTCCATGGATCGCACTCAATCACTTCATAGGGAAACACACATAATTTACCCTTAAATCTCAGGCCATTCTCCCAGGCATCTGACCCATATTTTCCCTAACATCAAATTACAATATGTGTCCGTTCCTTCCTCATCCGCTCCTCAAGCCTTGGAAATGTCACAATGAAATTCGTCCAGACGCCTCTCGAACCTTTAAGTCCCTCCTTTGCTAATATCACCTCGAGAACCAAGAAGGCTCTGAGAAGTAATATTGTCATGCTATGTGTTATAAAATTAGTAGTAAAAATATAAAGTTAAATATTAGAGCATAGATATTATTTTATAAATGATATAAAACGTTATGTTTATGGCATTATTTAAAATATCTGTAAGTGTGAGTTTGAGTTGTATAAATCCGTAAGTTTATCTTGTATATTTTTTATAAAAGTACAATTGGGGCCACTGCAATCAGATTTAAGTATATTTATTTGTTATTATTTCTCTGATTGTGGCTCAGAATTAAACTTGTCTAACCCATTACTTTTGGTTGTTGCATGGGACATTACAGTCACAACAATGTTCATTCATGATGTTTTCCACATCCTCTTATTGAGCAAGAGAAGCTCATTTTGGCAGACATTCCTCATTTCGCAATTGGTTTCATGATATATGGTAAATGGAGGGGGAATATCGCACTTTGCTAGAACGGAGACTGATAAGGTTGTGCAGCTGAAGACACTTGTTCTGCCCTGATTATTCCAGTGGAAGTACACTTTCATTTAGCAATTATCACAGGGATGTAAGCAGTAGCCTCCTTCAATATTCATGGCTTGCTCGTGTTCCCATGAAGCAGTTAGCCTTACCGTAAGCCGCGTCTAAAGAAGGCGGGATCAGATTGCATCTCAAGGGAGGAGAAAAATAATGCCTCCTCTTCTTCGCCAATATTTTACTGGGAAACAAGCATGGCTATTAAACTACTTAATGTTTAATTAAAATATTGTATAATGCCCTTATGATAATACTTTTTAGCGAATTAACAAAAATTATATAGACATTGAAATGTTAGACGTTGTTTATATGCACAAACTTTTATTTATGAGTACCAAAAGTATCAGATAAGTTTTAAATATTCCTTTGTTCTTCCAAAATAAATATGTTTTCTTTTCCTTCTTTTAAGTGAATCTTTGAATAATTTAGTTGTAGATACTATTTTTCAAATTATTTATTAAATTTGATATCTATTATCACCCAATTTTAATTAGATGATGATTCATGTAAGTGAACAAAACATTTTTATTGTACAGTTTAATATTTGTATAATAAGTAAAAGCGCAACTAACTTTAGAACTTTTTATATTCAGATATATATATCGCAATTTTGGGTTTAACCCTAATTTTTTGTATGGGGTTAACTAGAAGTTAATGAACGAAATCGGACCAGGAGGACTTGATGAAATTAAATACCGTGATCCATCGAAAATTAAAGTTGTGGAAATTAAAGTAAATTACATTGATAATGTACCAAAACACTATTTTATTTTAAGGAATGAAATATTCCACTTGCAGTCTTTGACCTAATGACTACATTTTACATGAAGAGTTCATAGTAAACCTTGTAAGAGGGAGTCGCATTTCTGAAAGGTAAAGGTTACAGGTCAGCGGTTTCGAAACCGGTCATTTAATTTTAATTACGACAGGTTCGGAAACAAATTTAATTTCCAATTTCCCTATAAATTTTCTAACATTTCCGTAAGAGCAGGACTGATAGACAGGGCGGAAGGTTCGCATAAAAAATCCATGAAAACTACATGAGTTGTGGGAAAGAGGGGTTCGGTTCAGGCCTGTCCTGTCACCCCACAGGAGACAACAATCCCTCAGAGAATGTTGGAGGATTTCCTGTATGTCAGGGCACCTCTGACAGCTTCCAATATCCGTCTCCGACTCCCCCCCCCCCTTTCTGTTTCTCCTCTAAGTGTATTCAGAATGGATTTGGTGGGAAAAGCTTCCGGTCTTAGAGGAAGGCTGGCAATCGATACTGCTCCTTTAGTGAAACATGAAAAAGCCCGCCAATGATTCGCTAATAATAAGAGCGAAACTTATTCTCTTGAGTAGCTAATACTTTCGATGGACAGAAACAGAAGAGTATGTGAAGAACTCAACATTCATCGTCAATAGAGAGTCAACATTTATTTAATACTTTTTTAAATGTTTTTTTTCGTAAAGATGGATTAGATCATAAAAATGATGAAAATAAATTTTTCTATAAATTTTGACATGAAATTAAGGTAATTAATTCAATTTCACAGTTAAAACGATTAAATTGGTCTTCCCTTAACCTACCATGCATTCCATATAAAATAAACATGCATTAAGAAATTATCAATAGATTTTATTTACAGACTATGTTGACTATATTCCCAGGAGGTCACGGGGCCATCTTCATTTGAGTCGACGAGGAAAGATGTAGGGGTTATAGTAGGAAGATGGGGTCTGTGCAAATTGTTTAGGATGATATGTCAGTTACCTGTGAAAAAGGGTGAAGCAGGAGGAAATGAGGTCTTGAAAAAAAGGGATATTAAAATCGTAGTATAGGGAGAAATTGGATTGGAGCATTTGCGATTATTCTGAGGATTTTGGATTGAAACGATGGATTCTTTGTATATTGGATGGCTTGGAGGTACCCCTTATGCCCAGATTGGTCGTAGTTATGTCTTGTAGTGTGTCAGTTTGTTATCTATCGTAAGATTGGAGTTCTTATTCATTAGTCCTTAAAG
The DNA here is from genome assembly GCA_000696205.2 of Oncopeltus fasciatus. Taxonomy (NCBI): domain Eukaryota; kingdom Metazoa; phylum Arthropoda; class Insecta; order Hemiptera; family Lygaeidae; genus Oncopeltus; species Oncopeltus fasciatus. Next base: position 436,455 of record KZ807101.1, read on the forward strand.
GAGTCCATGTCACTGATTGAGTTCTTGTCTTTTAATTTTAGTATGTTCGTTCCATATGAGTCGTGAGTCAAGATGGAACCCCAGGTAACGAACGAATTTTGAATGTTGTGAAAGAACTATTTCACATTTCAAGAAAGTGAAATAATAAGAATAAGAAAATTAACTTGAACGCGTTTTGCTTCATTGATTTTTATTCTCCATTTGCCACACCATTTCTTAATGCTATCAAGATAATCTTGTAAGTTTCTAGAAGCAGTTTTAGGATCGGGGTGGGAAGTTAGGATTGCCTTGTCGTCCGCAAATAGAGCTGAGAGGGTACTTGATTGGGTAGGGATGTGAGCAGTTAATAGGATGACCAGGATAGGTCCAAGCACACTACCTTGTGGAACTCCCTCTTCCACTTGGTAGAAATCAGAATAATCTAATCCTTGCCGAACCCTAAAGAAACGGTTGGAAAAGTAAGACTTAAGGATAAGGTGTTACTAGGAAGTATGGATTTCAGTTTAAACAGAAGACCACTGTGCCAGACTCTATCAAATGTTTGGGAAACATCCAAAAAAACTCCCGGACAGTACATTTTGCGCTGAAGAGTACCAATAGAAAATACTGAATTTGGTTTTTATGTTTGAAAATAAGCAGGGTCAATTCCTGAATTTTAAGTATTAAAATTTTTCGTAGAATTAGTTTTTGTAAAAAAAAAAAAATTATATTACATAGATGTTAAAAATTACATTTTACAACTATTTTGTTCAATAACTTTACTCACACTCTAACATTAACTCAATTAATTATTAACAATCATATAATTTAATGTATCTCTTAACTCAACTCCTTATTGACTCTTTATTCAGCTATTTAAGAACTCATCCAACGGATTATGGAATAATGCGATAATACCGATTTATATTTCTTTATTTTAAATTTTTGGACGAAAGAATTTTCGAAGTAAGAATACTTAGAAAGGAAAGTAAATTTTAGTTTCTCTTAGATAAAATCGGTGAAGAATTTAATACATTTAAAAATCGCGTCATGGGATCAACGAGATTATCTTAATTTTAACTTTATGCCCTACAACGCTAATAACTTACTAAGTAAGATGAGACAACGTCCCCTCTCGCCTTCATGATAGACCTGAAGATGACTAACAATGTAGGCCGAAACATCGATAATAAAAAATACAATTGTATTTTTTTGACCGATCCCCAAAAATTCTCTCTAATGATCTCCACGGTGAAAAAAAAATCTCCATTTGAGCTTTATATTTATAAATATTACTAATTTTAAATAATATCCATGGAATATGTTTTCTTATTCATTATTTTAAGCATTCAAAGAAAAATAATTTATTTATTGATAGCAATAATTATAGCACTTTTATTAGTATTTCATTGTTATTAAGTGTTTACTCCCTGTATCCAATTATCATGCAATACTAGTTAGTGTATAATTTCAATAATTAGCAAGGAAACTTCTACCCGATAACATTATAGCAACGATATTNCAAACACATTAAAAATAAAACTATTTTTGAAAATATCGGCATATCCTATCTATACAGGTATATAATAACTTAGAAACTATGTATTAATGGGAATACAATAGATAAGTGACTACTGTAATCTAATGTTATCATATGGAACAATTCGCTATTCCCCGTAGCAGATGATGAATTGCGGCCGACGCCTGGCATTATTATGCAGGAGTGATGGGGGAGCAGCTGCCATTGGCCGGCTTGGGGGATGGAAGGCATGACGTCACTAATTCTCCACCGGCCGTCAGCTGATTTCCCCCGAGAGGGCCGGGGGCACACACCCCTGCAATCACCTATGCAAGTTCCAATGGTAACTAGCCTCACCTAGACCGGTCGGGATCTAAATCATGCCAGGACAGCAGCCGCGACACTCCCACCCCATGAATGGCCTTATTGACCAGTGAAAATTACCTTTACTTCTTCATTGCTACCGCAATATTAGTTTTTAATTCAGAGACTAAATGCCATAGAGTGAATATCTCTTACTGTAACTTTATATGATAAATCTAACATTTACCGTTTCTTCCTCCGGGTTGGACCGTGTCAAATTGGTGTTATTTGCCGAGCTTTCGCACATCATGTGATGGCTTTTTCAGGGCTGAAAAGAGAATGAGAGTTGTAAAAGAGAGATTTTTAAAATCCAGGTGGTATATAATTACCATGTTTTATATATATATTTGGTGTATAATTCTGGCGCAGTCCGGTCCTTGGGCGAAGCCTGCCTTCCCATTGGTTGATACTGTGTTCTGGCGGCTGGTCTCTGGAGTAGTCAGGTGGCTGGTCACTGGTTGGTTGGATCCTCTTGTCAATTAGCGCTGGTTTCCAGTTTTTGCTCAGTCTGTATCCGTCTTCTCTGTTGATATTTTTCGGATTCTTTGTTATTTCGATGGCTTCTCTGATGGTTCGTTGATAATAGTTGCTTTCCCGGGCCAGTATTGAAGCGTCTTCGAATTTGATGTGGTGGTAGGTGTTGACGAATTGTGTTCGCATGGTAATTATATACCACCTGGATTTTAAAAATCTCTCTTTTACAACTCTCATTCTCTTTTCAGCCCTGAAGAAGCCATCACATGATGTGCGAAAGCTCGGAAAATAACACCAATTTGACACGGTCCAACCCGGAAGAAGAAACGGTAAATACTTCTGACGACCGTCGAAGCCTACGTGAACATCTAAATCTAACATTATTTAAAGTAAAGTATTAGAATAAAAATGCAATTAATATATACTTTACAAATATATATTTGGTTGTGGTTTATTATCCCACCTCAATATTAAACAATAAATGAGAAGGAATAGAATAAAAAAATTTGTGCTTAACCACCGGGACGAGCTAGATATTTCATTAAATTCCCACTACAATAGCGAGAGCCTAACCCACGAGAAAGACGAGAATATCGTCTTAAACTCTTAGTGGGAATTTAATAAGTTATCTAGCTCGTCCCGGTGGTGCAATGGTTAAGCACGCCGGCTCTGATAGTAGGAGATCCAGGTTCGATTCCTGGCTGGGACAGATAGATTTTTTTATTCTATTCCCTCTCATTAATTGTTTAAAATTCACGTGGGATAATAACCCACAACCAAATAAATATTTATATTTAAGACAAATTTAAAAAAAGTAAATGACGAGAGCTGACAAATAGCTTGACAATGTCAGCTCCATCGAGTTTAAGACGATGTCCTCGTTCTTCTCGTGAGTTCGGCTCTCGCTTGTGTGTTGGGAATTTAATAAGTTATCTAGCTCGTCCCGGTGGTGTAATGGAAGCATACCGGTCCGGAAAGCAGGAGATCCAGGTTCGATTCCTGGCTGGGACAGATAGATTTATTTATTCTATCCCCTCTCATAAATTGATTAATATATACTATTTATTGTTTGTTAAAATGAAAGAAGTAATGCATTTATGAATTAACAATTAATTTGGAGACCAATATTCGCTTATATGATCAATACCAATCTATAATATTTTCATTTTCATCCTCCATAAACCACATCGTACCACATTCTCGTTTGACTTTTTGAAGGAAGACAACATTGACTTAAGATATTTTCTCAGTTTTTAAGCCCCTGCTACATCAACAAAATAGTTAGTGAATGATGTTGTGCTCATGACTCTTTGAAGCCACTCTGAAAGATTCCCAGCAATCTGAACATAAATCATGTGGATAAGAAAAAATATTAACTATAATTCAACTAAATATTTGCATTATTATATCTTTTGATATAAAATACAATTAATACTAAGCAATACTAGTATTAATTGTATTATAATACTAGCCAATTGCTCGATCCATTCCTTGGGATGGCTGCCAAAAAGGTCCTGGACCGCAATTTCATTTTCCTGAAATTTTTGATGATAATGGGCCGATGAATCGAAACATAATCTACTATGTACTAATACTAAATACTACTAAATGTGATGAGAGGTGAGGACTAAATGGACGAGGCAAGAGTTCGAACCCTTCATGCATGCTCTTAAAGCTTTTCTTTGGCTGGACGGAAAGTCTGAGGAGGAACATTATTTTGTTGGAATAAAACACACATATCTTTCCAGCTGTTCGCTATAGTGTTTAGAATTCAAGGAGAATACACCAGGAACAACATGATGAATAACACCTCGAAAATTCCAAAAAAAAAAAACTCTAAGCATTTAATAATTTATTCTTAATTTATCTCCTTGCAGCAACCGGGAAAATAGTAAGACCGCGATCAAGCCATTGCTTACAGGGCTTCTGATTTTGGGAGTACCGCGATTTAACTCAACAGCCTTCTGCAGAACCTCATCCTTATCCATTATTGGCCACCCGGAGACCTTTTCCTATTTCCAACAAGGTATCTCCACTGCTAAATTTTCTAACCAACAGTACACAGTCCACTGTTCAGGGACACCTTATGTATATTTAGTAATTTCACGAGTTGCTTCAGAGGCTGAGAAATGTTTTTTCAGCAAAGCTTTAAAAGTACGAAAATTTCGTAGAATCTGACATTTTCTAATTTGAAAGAAATAACTAAACAGAATTTTTTTATCAATAATTCTAATAGGATTTACGAGCTTAGATAATGTTTTAAATGGATTAATAAGTATTAAATAGGATTAAAAAATTTACAGTCCTTTAAAATCTTAAACTTGATAAAATGGTCAAATTTTTTTATACATTCCTCGTTATTGTCCGAGGTCTAATTGAATAAATGGTATGCGGTGAGTGTTCTCCAAAAAATACCAAAAAATACCAAAAAAAAAACAACAAAAAACAAAAAACTCATGGATGCCTCTACAAACGCCTTCCAAAACACATTCTACTACTTTGGAGCAAGTTTCGTCAATCCTCCGTTTTATCTTCGCTTCGTCCAATTACATTGGTTGTTAGTTGGAATTCCAGCACAAAAGAACCATAGCCTGTCAGTTTCAGCATTTTGAAATGATTCCTAGCTCGCAGTTCCCCAACACGCAAATTGATCCGTTCGCCCAGTAGTTAGGGAGCTCTTAATTCCAATTAGACAGGAGTTTGAAAACACTGACATATTTGTGCTATTGCATCTCCAATGACAGAGTTGTCATTCAACTCTCAAGTTTGCTGCGTAATTCCTAAAACGTCTATTTTTCAATAATGAAATCTGAGTTTAGTTTCATTAAACTTGTATTATTAATAAACTTTTATTTATTTATTACATCCTGTTAAATAAAAAAATTTTGAAATTATATCACAATGAAGTAAAAATGACATTCAATGTCAATCAAACGAAGGGGGAAGGTGACAAATGACACTACTCTTAAATTATTTACAGACTATGTCCCCAGGAGGTCACGGGGCCATCTTCGGGATGAGTCGACGGGGAGGGTTGTAGGGGTAGGAGTTGGAAGACAAGGTCTGTGCTAGTGTATGAGAATGGTATAGCAGAAAAGGGTGAAGCGGGAAGAAATGAGGTCTTGAACAAAAGGGATATTAAGATTGTGGTGAAGAGATGAATTGGATACGTAATAGGAAGCATTTGCAATTATTCTCAAGGATTTGGGTTGAAAGGACTGGATTCTTTGGATGTTGGAAGGCTTGGCGGCACCCCAGATTTCTACTCCGTAAGTCCAGATTGGTCGTAATAAGGTTTTGTAGAGCGTCAGTTAGTTTTCTTAGAGTTCTTATTCATGTGTCTGAGTAGAAGTCCATTTCGCCAATTGAGTTCTTGTCTTTTAATTTTAGTATATTCTCTTCTTCATTAGACAGGAGTGAATATTACGACCACTACACAAAAAAAATTTTTTATAGCCGTAATTTCAGCTTTCTCTTACTCCTATTGGTCTAATTTTGCTCAATAACGAACTCGGCCTTTGTTTTGCATTTAAAACTAGAATTTAACAAGAAATAAAACCCCTGCAAACTATGGCTTGTAGAGCGTCGACACACGCACACATACGCACATATCTATGTAGCATTATTTTGGTGTCTAGCAAGTAGAAAATCCAATCCACAGAAGAGGTTTATAAAAAATCTCATTAGAACAATCTCAATAGCTTAATTACTGTCTCAATACCTTTGGAATTCTCTAAAAACATTCTAAAACTTCAATTTGTTAGTATAATTTCTATTTTTCTATGGCCTTTGCCAATAATTAATTGCAACCATTGAGATATATTATTACTAACTTTTAATATGATTATAAATTTGTACATCTGTATCTAAGTAGAATTAGTGAGATCAATGATTACCATGTTGAGTACCACAATGAGACTTAAAAATATATGGAGAACAAATTCAAATAATCTCTCATTAAAACAGCCTAAAGGTGGAAAATTCCTTCAGAATTTGCTTTAAAAAAAACTAATTAGTAGTCTAAAAAAGAAGATTTTGTGCAATGTGCATTTAGCATAGGTGTTTTGTTATTAGTTGTGCAACATAGAGAAATATAATTCTCTTAATATGAAGTTATCGAATAAGTAAAAAAAGCAAATTTACTGCTCATATAAAATAAAAACTTTTTCTTCCATAACAATTAATAAAATTGTTTTAAATAAAAATTTTTAACTATTATTGAAGGTAAATACATTTGTTTACGTAGTCTTAGGAATTCCCTACCGTAACTATCATAATTTCCTAGGCGACCCAAAAATTCAAAATGAGGAAAATACCAATTTTTTTTCTATTGCTTTAGCCAAATTTTGCCCACTGTTAAAGAGGAGAACAGGGGGTAGATGAACAGAAAGGGTGGTAGGTGGTGGAACCAGCCAAGGGGATGTAGGAGCAAGAACGGTTTTTAGTTGTGGCGCTCGGCCTACCGTGTCCCCCTTCGTCGACAGAGTTTAATTTGGAGGGCCAGGGCAAAAACTTGGGAAGGCTGCCGCTATCTGGCATGTGGGGAGGCTAAAACAAAACTGGAATCCATGTCACTCCGATGGCTTAGGGAAAACGAGGAAAAAGTAGGATCGCCGGAAGAAAAAACTTCTCAACACAGCGGAATCCTGTGTGTGAGTCGAGTGAAAAACTATCTTCGCCTCAGATGGGAGCTGAGAGAATTATTGTGGCACACTGTAGAATTTTCAATATTTAATAACTGTCTTAATCATAACCAATATTCATATGGTAAGGTGAACGAACTATGTATAAATATGCTATATATAAGTGACGTTTGTATATTCACTCTACTCTATGTCAACTAATTTGAAATGGATTCAATTCAGTAGCAATATTACTATCGCCTGCTATTCAAATAATGGATAATCAGAGCTGCTCTGGCAGGAGTTTTGCTTAGAATAAAAAAAAAGTATAATTAATAATTACGAGTTAATTTTGTGTGTAATACTTATTTTTTTTTTAAATTGAGCATCGACTGCAAGTAATCATTAGCGCTTGTAATATCTATAAAAGTTTTATTGTTATTTATTATTGTATAAGTGGTTATTTTGTATACCTAAGAGAGAAAAACGTTTTCCGAATTTTAGTCAACAGCTTATTAGGATCCGCAGTTCTAGTGAAGAAATGTATTGTGACCAATGTGTTCACCTGTCAATCCTACTTTACAAAACGGCATTAGGAAAACAAAGAAAAAGTAGGATCTCGGGAACAGAAAAAAAACCTAAATTGGAGGAGCTCCTGAAGTTAGCATATGACGGAGGTGAAAGTGATAGAGCATCAGAAAATAGTAATGAAAAAATTAGCTTTTTGGAGTTTAATGCAGAATTTCATTAAAATAAAAATTAACTGTGATTTTTAAGTAGCTAATTCAAATCTACAATTCTGGTAAGCCCCTTACTCCTCTTTGTTCAATTTTGCTGAGTAACTTCTGCAATATGTTTCTTGTCGATATAAAAAACTGTTTTAGGTTTCCTTGCTCTAAACTAATTGTTATCCCCGCTAAAACGTATTTATTTTTTTAAGCTCCACTCATTTTACAGGCAATATCTCACTCGTTCGTCCAATTTTAATAAATAACGAACTCAGTCTTTTTTTATGCATTAAAGGTAAAATGCAAAGGAAAAAAAAAACAAATTGAGGCTTCTTGCCCATTACATTAAAATTTACAGTTCAAATAAACCCCTACCCTAATTTGTTAAACTTTGATGCATATCTTACGAATTATTTCTTTTTTTCATAAACACAGCTGTTAAAATACATTAAACTGAATATTACATTATAATATTCAGATTTTGAATATAAAAAAAACAACCTTGCTTTACTTTTCAGTTAATCCCCCACTTCTATTGGTCCAATTTTGTTCATTAACGAAATTATTCATTAGTTTTACATATTTGAGAGTGGTGTCATTGGTCACCTTCTCTCCTCATGTGTTTGTTATTGAATATTTTTATGTGTTTATTTTTATTTTGCCTATCGTAATCAAATTACAAAATGTTTTTATTTTAAAAGAATGTAATAAATAAATAAAAGTTTTGCAAAAGTTCGACAGCAGCCATTGTAGAGAGAGGACGTGTTTTGTTAGCTCTCTGCAATTGTTTCTTTTCAAGTGATTAAAAGTGTTCAGCTGTTACCAAACTGGTCACAGTTAAAGATGTAGCCAGCCTGAAGACGTTGACAAAGTTTCCAGGAATTTCACCGAGGAACAAGCCCACAGCAAGTGAGTTAAATACTCATTTCTATTTATTAGCGAGGGGCATACAGGCAGACGTGCTAGGTCAGGCGCGTCCCCTCCAGCTCCCAGCCAGCCGGCTGTTATCGGCCGGCTTACACTATCGGCTAAGCAGATTAAGTAATCTCTGCTTGGTCCCCCAGCTTAGCGATAAAGAGCAGTAAATATTTACATTTACTGTTGTTTTTGTTTTTATTTCTCTTATATTATATTTACGAAATGAGTGATGCTTACCATCACAAAAAAATAGCGAAGAAAGGAAAGCGCCCTCATTCAGCGGGAGGCTCTCAAATGTCGCCCCCCAAAAACAAGCCCAAACACGAAAATAATAACAGAGTCACGAAGTCATCTTCAGCCACCAATATGAGCGAAAATACCGATGAGAATAGCCAACCCTCTAACATTAATAGACCTCCATCACCACCAACAATCCCACCCCCAGAAATCGCCCAGAATACAACACAACTAACAGAAACATCGCCATTTTTTACTGCGAACCCATTTAACGTTCTCTCTAATGAGGAGAACATGGAGACCACAGATACCCCACGAATACCAAAGCCCCCTCCAATATTTATAAAAAATATAGCGAACTTCGGCCTGATGTGTAGACAGTTGGATGAGAAAGTAGGCCGAGGGAAATACTCATGTATCAGTCGAAAGACAGATACAAAAATAATCCCAGACTCATCAGATACGTACAGGGAGATAGTACGCTATCTGAAATCGGTAAGCGCCCAGTTCCATACTTACCAACTACAAGAAGAAAGGACTTTAAGAGTCGTCATTAGAAATCTCCACCACACAACACCGATCGAAGACATTAGGGAAGAACTAACTGACTTAGGGTTCGTAGTTAAAAATATTCTCAATGTATTAAGCCCTAGAAGAGAAAATGGCAAGGCACCACTACCGCTCTTTTTCGTAGACGTCGAAAAAACGCCCAATATTAAAGACATTTACAAAATTCCGGCACTATGCCGCACAATAATAAGGGTTGAAAAGCCCTACGTAAAAAGGGAAGTGGTTCAGTGCCATAACTGCCAGCAATTTGGGCATACAAAGTTTGGCTGTAACTACAGTCCTAGGTGCGTAAAATGTGGTGGCACACACCACAGTACTGACTGCCAAAAGAGGAGAGAGGAACCTGCAACCTGTGCCCTCTGCGGGAAAAGCCACCCTGCTAGCTACAGGGGCTGTGACATATACAAGAAGGTCAAGCAGAGGGTAATGAACCCTCAGGTGCCATCACAACAACCTCCAACCAGGAACCCACGCCCCACTTCAAGGACCATCCAGTCTGGAATCTCCTACAGAGCCGCACTAAGAGGACAGGGAGCTAACCCACAATCGACCAACCAGGAGCCACAACCTAGGCTGAGATCGTTGTCACGGGGCAGACACCAACCTCAGATTCAACAGCCACAGGCGGACCAACCCAGACAAGAAGCGCCTCTTCCTCAACGACAGCCACCCAGGAGAGAGCGACCTGCCATCTCCCATGTTCCTCCATCACCAACTTCCTTTGATCTCCAAGCCATGCTCCATTCCTTCTTCTCCGATTTCCGCGCCCTCCTCACCCCTCTTATAACCCTACTGACAACAGTACTGGATAAATTGACTTCCTCATCTATCTTAAAATGAGTCCTTCCAATTCTAATTCCTTCTCCGTCCTCCTTTGGAATGCTAACGGCATCCAAACACACACAAATGAACTCAAACTGACACTAGAAGATAAAGGTATAGATGTACTATTACTTACTGAAACACGACTAACTAAAAATAAGAAACTCTACATACCAGGCTACACAACTTACCGAACTGATCACCCAGACGGACGGGCTCATGGTGGAACAGCGCTCCTCATTCGCACTTTCCATACTCATCATTTGCTACCTTCCACTCCTACAGACTCCCTCCAATCCACTTCAGTGTCTATCCATACTACCACTTCTCCAATTACCCTTTCCGCAGTGTATTGTCCACCTAACAAACCTGTTACCTCAAGCCTATTCCAAGAGCACTTTAAATCCTTAGGTCCCCGTTTCCTCTCTGGCGGAGACTATAATGCGAAACACCTTCAGTGGGGCACGAGAGCGACCAACTCCCGTGGCCGTGCTCTGTATAATGTCATTTCCTCTCACAATTTCTCTACTTTATGTCCCTCCTCCCCCACCTACTGGCCCACTGATACTAACCGTCTTCCTGATATCCTGGATTTTTTCATTTGTAAAAATCTTATTCCTTTTCACCACTCCGTAACTACGTTAAATGATCTTTCCTCTGACCATAGCCCTGTACTCCTGACACTATCACTCACACCCATCCCTAGACAATTGCCACCATCACTAATAAATGGTCCCATTGACTGGCCATTTTTCAGAACTCTACTTGAAGAGTCACTTGACCTCGGAGTCTCCTTGAAAACTCCTGAAGAGCTGGATGATAGTGTCCAGTTCTTTACTGTCACTATTCAGCAGTGTCTCTGGGAGGCAAACTCAAAATCTAACTGCACCCAGTCCACTATATATTCACCAGAGCCCATCCCCGACTCAATTAAAAACCTTATACGGGCAAAGCGTAAAGCTCGAGCCCTGTTTCACAGGTTCAGGCATCCCTCAGATCGAAGGAAGTTCAACCAGCTATCCCGTCTCGTAAAACAAAAACTAGGTGATTTACGAAATAAGGCATTTAATGCCTACCTGTCAAGCCTCTCAGTAGGAGACAAATCCCTCTGGACTGCAACTCGCAGAATTCTGAAACACCATGAACCTTCCACCCCCTTGCGTCGAGAAGATGGCTCCTGGGCCTCTTCCGACAAAGACAAGGCCCAAATGTTTGCTCGACATCTAAGAGAAACATTTACTCCTCATCCAGATCCTAACAGTTTGTCCAATAATGCAGAGGTTGAGGATTCACTGGACACACCATTACCAATGTCCTTGCCGATTAGGGCAGTAACACCATCTGAGGTCAAGTATATTATTAACCATCTGCCTAAACGCAAAGCACCCGGCTATGATTTAATCACCGGATTAATACTTAGAAACCTACCCCAAAAAGCAATCATTTTCCTGACATACCTCTATAATAGTGTCCTTCGAACCACACACTTTCCACTTCTCTGGAAATTCTCTGAAATAATCCTGTTTCCCAAACCCGGTAAACCTGCTCACAATACATCATCCTATCGACCAATCAGCCTTCTTCCTTTAATGTCCAAGGTATTTGAGAAAGTTCTTCTAAAACGAATGATGCCTATCATAAATTCCTCAAATATCCTTCCCAATCATCAGTTTGGCTTCCGTTCCCAGCATTCTACCGTCCAGCAGGTGTTTCGCGTTGTAGACTACATTTCCTCTTCCCTTGAGCGAAAAGAATTCTGTCCTGGTGCATTCTTGGACGTCACTCAAGCATTTGACCGAGTATGGCATTCTGGACTATTATATAAGCTCAAGTCCATATTCCCAAGTACCATATATCTAATCCTTAAATCTTATCTCTCTAACCGATTCTTTAGGGTCCGGCAAGGATCAGATTACTCCGAACACTTCCCTGTGAAAGCGGGCGTTCCACAGGGCAGTGTGCTTGGACCTATCCTTTTCACCCTTTACACTGCGGACATCCCCACCCATCCTAATACCCTACTGGCCCTATTTGCAGATGACAAAGCGATCCTCACTTCCCATCCTGATCCTAAAACCGCTTCCAATATTCTACAAAACCACCTAGATGCCATTCAGCACTGGTGTAGCAAATGGAGAATTAAGATAAATGAGTCCAAATGCGTACAGGTAAATTTTCAACTAAGAAAAGATTCCCCCTCTAATGTCACATTTAATAGTATACCTATACCCCTCCTTGATTCAGTCCGTTACCTTGGGTTCCACCTTGACTCACGACTTAATTGGAGCCAACATATAAAAATCAAACGACAAGAACTCAACAGGCGCTACGGACTCTTATACAGACTAATAAACAGGCGTTCAAAGCTCACAACAGAGAATAAACTGACTCTATATAAAACACTAATACGACCGATCTGGACATACGGTGCAGAACTCTGGGGTGCCGCTAAGCCTTCCAACATCCAACGTATTCAATCCTTCCAATCCAAAATCCTAAGAGTTATTGCAAATGCTCCATACTACGTCTCGAACTCTACCCTACATCAAGATTATAATATCCCATTCGTCCAAGACTTCATCTCCACTCGCTTCAAGCTCCTCCACTGTAAACTCCAATTTCACCCTAATCCATATGCCCACTCCCTGTCATCGGACTCCAACCCCTATGATCCACCCCGACGACTAAAAAGAAGATGGCCCCGTGACCTCCTGGGGACATAATCTGTAAATAAATTGAGAGTGGTGTCATTGGTCACCTTCTCTCCTCATGTGATTGATATTGTATAAAAGTTTTGCATATAAAAGCCAGGCCATTTCGTTAAGAGAAACTGTGACCCGCATAGCAATGACATGCCAAGACTTATTATACACGTATATGTGTGCATATATATATGCGTGTTGTATTTATATGCATTTTTAGTGATTAAGTTTTGGTGTTTATTCAGTAAAATCGATTTAACAAAAAAATCAATCGTGAGAACAATTCCATTTCTAAATTCCTTTAAAATTCGAGAAAAAATAAATATCATATCAATAAGAATCATTGATGTATAATTAGTCCATAAACTCAATATTATAACCAATAATATATACTATTTTTGATATTATAACCTGAGAGTAATGTGTTAGATCTACTCCACACAGGATCTAATTTTTTTTTTGTTTATATATATTAAAAAATAATAGTCAAATAAGCATATATCAAGTCCTCTTTCGTGTCTAGTAAACGAGACACTCAAAGCGATTTCTCCTAATTTACTTTTAGAAATCCAAAGGATAACATAACTAGAGTTCTACATCTCCCACGTTGCCTTTGTCTACAGGTCTCCATGAACTCCCAAAAGTCTTACCGGAAAGTAGATCTAGGATTGGATTTCGAGAACCATTGTTTAAGTCGCCAAGACTTACTCTGGCTTCTGGCTTTTAATAGAAACTCTTACAGCGAATTACTCTTCAAGTAAGTCCCGATTCTGGTCTTACCAATCATAATACTAGAGATTTCAACCATCTTTTCTCTCACATCTACAATCCTTTCTTCTGATGATCTCAGTCTAGGATTCACTTTGACCATAAATTTCACCAATCTATATAATCAAACTGCTATTTAATTAGGTAACATTCATTTATCAAGATTACAATTTACACATATTGTGCTCCATAATATATTTTATAACTTAAATAACAACAAGGATATTGGGATTAAAAATTCTGGCTTCCTCCTTTTTCACCAAACAATTTCAAAGAATAGTAAAATAAATTAAAGGTTTTAAATGAAAAGTTTAAAGACAAATTTTGTATATATATTTGTATAATTTCTAAATAAGCAGGCCAGCTTTAAAAAATGTTATTTTTTGTAAAATAATATTTAACATATATTTTTTCCATGAATTTTTTTTTTTTTTCATATTGCTAGTAATAACGACAATATTAGTCTACCTGTAAAAACCCCCTCGCTTCAAGCTTCACCAAGGGCTCATCTAAACGATTTGTAAAAAAAAATGCTTAAATGCCGAATTTGGTGTAATTATTTTTAAAATTGCCCACAATTATTGGAGGTAAAACACACACACACACACACACACACACACACACACACACACACACACACACACACACACACATAAAATAAACCAAATACGGCATTTGATATTCTTTTTGCAAATCGGATGAGGTTCCAAAATCAGTTGAGGGAAAGGCTTTTAGGTATTTAATCTCATTAGCCATCCCTTTAAAGAATTCATTTTTTGTTCTACGTTGAGGGAGAAGGGGGACTTAGGGAGCCTCAAAAATTTAAAATCGCAATATCTTCGTTGTCATTTGGGTAATGAAAAGTTTTTAGAAAATAATATGTTCAATATGTAATATTTTAACGTTTATGCACTACAATATTTTAAAGAAATACGCATCTTAAGAAAGAAATTCACAAATGTAACTAAAAGTGTGGAGCGCTTCCCTTACTCTTCCTTTCCAGTCAGTTTAGAGCAAAATTTACAGGATATACATTTGATGTTCATTGCTCTCCAGCATTAAAATTAAATTTCTTAACTTAATTTTTCCTTGATATATTATAATGGACCTAGGAAATCTGTTGAGTAAGCAGCTCTTCGGTAACAGACTATGTAACTTCAAAGATAGAATTAATAGCAAGTATTAATCATTACTAAAAATGGTGAAATTCTTTTAAAATAACCTATTTGGTATTTGTCTCCAGAAAGCCCAAAGCACCCTCAGATCCTCGTTAGTGCGGGGACAGTGACAAGGGTCAGAGAAAGGTGCCCCGATGGAAAGGAAACCCAAGAACAAGAGGGAATTACGCTGCACTTCCTCTCCAATCAGGTCGGCTGTGGATCGAGCGTCGTCGTCTGTAGTAATTAACAGCCGACAATGGGGAGCTGGCCATTGTTGGCGTGGGTCAACAAAGCAGCGATAGAAGCACGGGGGCACACAACAGTCCCCCACAACAACAACATCCGAACCCTCAGGCGTAGAGCAACAAAAAGCGCCACGAGGTCGGACGCGTGCGCGATCTGAGAGCTTATCGCTGACTCCCCCACTCCTAGGCAGGCATTCAATTAACTTCTCTTATCTAGTATATGCCCGCATGCTGCTCCGTTTTGCTACTTGATGACAAATGCTTGCTCTCTACAGGCCTTCATAATCGCAAAGTTAAATACCTAATTAGAGACTTATTTGTGTATATACACTAGTTCCTCTACAACCATAAACCCATGATATAATCAGGGCCGAAGTATGAAAATCACCGAGCTATAAAGCATAAATATACCTATAAAAAATAAATATAACTACAACGAGGTTCTATGGGAAAAGCTGTAAAATCAAATATTAATATATAATTTTAAACCCTAATCCATATGCCCACTCCCTGTCATCGGACTCCAACCCCTATGATCCACCCCGACGACTAAAAAGAAGATGGCCCCGTGACCTCCTGGGGACATAATC
>KZ807101.1:452395-470827 GCA_000696205.2 Oncopeltus fasciatus
AAGCACACACTATATATATTTATTATTTATTTATTTGTCTGAATGTATATACTGTTGGCAGATTAAAAATAAATAAACGAAATGGCATTTATCCTCATGACATCTTCTGCTTACAGGACATATTCGTCATGCACTCTTTTTTATTTCCATCTGGGGAAACATCTTTGTAGCTTTCGCAACTCCTGCATAACTGCCTTTTGCATTCTTCACTAAGTAAAATTGATTGAAATTTTTTTGAGTAAATGCGTTCCTTTACTCTATAGCAATCGTCAAAATAGCTTTCGACACTTAAGAAGGGCTGGGAAGCAACAGTGTGCCTTGTAGAGCATTTGAGTGGATTTTGGAATATGTATGCATGGACCAGAGAAAATATTAATCCTGACTGTTTAATTTGTTTGTTACTTTTTAAATATATATTTTATTATAATCCATAAAACAGATTCTTAATAACCAGTATATTAATGTAATTAGGAATTCGGAATACTTTTCTTACAGGCAAACAGGAGAAAGGCCTGCGAAGAGCCTCTTGATTATGTTCACAAATATATTCCTGAGTAATGCATGCAAAATATATACCGCCTCGTTTTCCATTAAAATATACAGGAATGAAAATTATCTCGCATAACTTTTTGTAAAACGAATTAAACAGTCAAGTTTGACTTTTTTATTATAATAGACTGATTGCTTTCAATGTTAAAATTAAAAACACACAATTATATTAAAATAAACATGTGTAATTCATTTAGAGGCAATTTGGAAGCTCCCGATTTGAAGTAATATTTCAAATCATAATACAGTTTCAACTTGCATATCAGAAAAATACTTGTGCTATTTTCTTACAATGGTCCTTCTTTTCTTTTCATTAGGAAATAATGACCAGAATTGAACTGTCCTCTTCTCTCAATGAAAATGATTCAAATTCGCCACGATCTATGAATCAAGGTAACCTACAGGTCATGTCTTACGACGTCTTCTTACTCTATTATCCCTTTAAGGCTCTACCTCCTTGGTACTATACACTTCAGTATTTATTAGTGCTTCAATACTGCTTCGAACCCTGAGAGTTTTATTTATGAAGAGCCATTTTATTCATTGGCATCCTGGTCAGCCTAGCATATTAGGACACCTCTTGGATTAAGTTCTTCTCTGGGCCTTCTAACCCTATCTGCTTCTGTAGAGGACGAGGTTCCTCTTCATGACCTTCCAATGCTGCTTGCTTCGTTCTCTGAGTGTGTGATTCATTTTTGCCGGACCAATTCCAAATCTATTTTATCCAAAGAGCACAGTCGACCTTCTTCGGGATAAAACAGAGGGCATTCATTCATGTACTATGTACTGCTCTTATGGATTCCTATGAAATCTCGCAATGTAACATCGAATCGTACACTGAGTGGATGACCTACGGTCTCGTCTACGGTTATCTCATTCACCGAAGTCGATGTCAACCTGCCACTTCGGCTGCCTACAGTCTGCAGTCCTTCCATATCTATTATGTCCTTCCCCCGCTCTTCTGGACACTCCATATTCCTTCGTTAACAACTCATCAGTTCCTGTGAATTGTATCTTGTTAGACCAACCAACTCTCTGCCCAAAGCCTTCTCTGACGTCGAGGCCTCCCAGACATTTTGGCCTTCTTGCTGATTGGGATCCTTCTGCTTCAAATAAGAGTTAGTAAAGCTCTTGTATCGTTATCAGAATCTTTCACTCATGATAATATTATTTAGGTTACTCAGTTATGGCCCTTCATAAACGCTCTCACTTACAAAACACACTTTTGACCATTTCAGAGCGTGAGAGTGCTTGATTTTTTAGTTATCCAATCAGAAATACGAAAATTTTTTATATTATTTTAATTTATATTTGTAGTTAAAGGTTATTATAATAAACACTAGTATTATAGTCATTAGAAATTCTGAGGACCTCTAGCTTAACAATATTCCATAAGTCTTAAATAATGAATTAAAAATTATAAACCTGGTTTAATGAACCAGATAAAGGCAAAGTGAAAAATTCCTATCCTATGAAAGTTGTTTTTTAGATAGTTGATTTAAAATTCATGTCGCGAACGTTCGGAGTAAAAGGCTGAACGCTTCCAGTGACAGGCCGGCTGGATGCAGGATCCGACAAGCAAGAAGGAGTAGGGTTTGGACAGAAAGGGACGATAAAGCGAGCAGTGAAAAAGAGGGTTGATATCATCTCTCTCCGGGGCCCGCCTCGTAAATATGCTATGCCCGAGGAATGTCCAGTGGAAGGAACCCAGGGGACATTCTGAAAGCTTTTCCCAGCTATTCTTTGTCGAGCCATTCTGCCCCAAAAGTCACTAACTTAAGTGTTAGTTCTCTACCGAAGATTGATACTTCTCTCAGCTCATTGCTGAAGAATCTGACAGGTTTCTACACAAATAACTTTTATTTTCTGAGGATCAAAACTTACTGCAGGATCCCAGAACTACAGAAGATTAAAATAAATGTAATATTTTATTATTTCTTCTAATCATCATTTATCATTATTGTGTATATTATTTTACGTCTTTGCAAAGTTTCGAATAACTTGAAACTAGATTTTTACACCAAATAGAAAAGTTAAAGTTAAAGTAAAGATAAATAATTTAAAGGGTTATTATTTCTACCACCAATGAATATAGAACTATCATACCTTCTATTATCCGTCTACATTGGTTTCTGCAAACCATCTTCTGTTGGCGTTCACTGTGAACGTATGTATTCGTCCTCGTAGATGGACAATGTCCGAAAGCGCTCGCCAACAGAAGATGGTTTGCTGAAACCAATGAAGACGGAGAATAGAAGGTATGAGAGTTAAAGTAAAGAGTTAACCAGAGTTAGTTATGCCTTTATTCCCCACAATGAAGCAACCCTGATATCGGGATTCTTCGATTTTTTAATTCGGAATTCTCTTTTTAAGAAGCACACACAAACATACTCACACACTTATAAGCATTCTGCGAGCAAAGTGTTATTTTTTAGTGTTAACTTTGGAATCAGTTAGAATGATGTACCCCTTCCGAATTTTATAGCTATTTATTCGTAGGATAGGCATACTACCGATACTATTTAGATTCCTCAACTGCATGATTTATTATTTCTAGCAGACAAACCTTATAAACTTTTGAGGACTTATGACTTTGTGGGTTCGTGGAGTCTTCGCCAATCGGGTAGTTTGGCAACTGTACTACACCCTTATATGTATGTATGGTATCTGTTCGAAGGAATATGATTTTATTGCATAAGTTTTCTTCTCTATAATTAGGTTGTTTTTCTTTTTGTAGTCACCAATTATGTAATGTAATTAATTTTATGAGGAGGGATTGGCCGATGATTCAGTCTTGCAATTTGAAGAAGTAAAAAATTAATTTGGAAACCAAAAAAGTTTTTAATGTTACCAACCAATTTTGGCCCAAATTTCAATTTTTTTTTTTTTTTTAAAGGAAAAGGATTGAAGGAGGGAGACAGTCTCTGCTCTGGGATAACTAAATCATTACATTTCTCAATAATTTATTATAAAATATATTTTAAGTGAAAAGTAATTTAAAAAAAAATCTACTTAAACATATATATATATATATATACACTGTTTTGTCATATAAATAATAATGTATTTTTTAAATTTTAAAAAGGGGTTAGAGCCTTGCCATTCCTCAGAAGCATTAAGATAAGCCCTTAAAGTGTACAGAATCCTTTAGTTCTGGTCTTGGAAAGATATTATCTGCTGTATTTGTGGGACAAGGGGGCCATAAAGAAGGCCCATAGTACTCGCGAAGAATTTTTAACGTCCGGAGTAGGCTTGCTCACCGTATATACACCAGGCTACATCACCCCCTCTATATCCCTCCCCCCACCCTCTCGGCTTGCCCTTGGAGTAGGGAGGGAATTTTTAAGGGATTTATGTCATGAGTAGATAGGGGAATAATTCAACATTAAAATAATTTAACTTTAAAATGTCATATTAATTTTATAATCATTCTTATTATAATTATTTATTTTTTAAATTCCAATAAATATTTGATAATTACTTTAACACATACAAGGCCGATATTTTGAGTTTTTCTGTGATTAATTTGAAATTACCTACATCATTATATCGGCATGTATGTAAAAAGTATTATATTACATTTAAAGATTTTTCATTAATGTTAACTAAGTAATTTAATGACTAAATCCGTTACTTTCGGTCGGAAATAAAACATTGGCTTATATTTCACAACTTGGGCCTTAGAGGAAAAATGACCAGCGAGCTATAATGTCCTCGTAGAGAATTTCGCCAGAAACCAGTCAACTAAAAACAATTTAACAATATTCTACAGTTATCCTTGGCCTCATTTATTTTGTCGTGAGCCGTGATGTTTAGAATGGGAGGGCAACTTGTAGATATCCCCTCCCTCCATGATCCTAATTAACTGAAAAGGAGGCTACCACTTGAATTATAATTATTTTAAATTAGTTTCAGCAGAGAAAAATTTATTTTTCCATAAAATCCATTATATATGTTATAATAGAAATCTTTCAATAAGTTTGGGTCTATTGGGGTCTGTAAGGGTTTTCAATTTACAAAAACACTTAAACGCTAAGCTGCATGTAAATTCCTTCTTATTAGAAAATTAGGATAATAAATATTAATTTACATACGCAGTTAAGCATATTTTCAGGTTATTTTGAAACCCGTTATAAAAGAAACATTTTTATGCAATGGATTTTAAATTAGTATTAAAGCCAGCAGATTTTAGCAAATAGAAGAAATTCTTGGCTTCAGCTAAACCACCTGTTTGCACCCCTCTTCGGTGATAGAGAATTCATCTTCAGGATTGAGGAAATGCATTGTCTGTAATATCATTCTAACGGCCGTTATTAGCACGGGACTTTTAACAAACTTGTAAAACAATAAGAAAAAGCAGTGAAAAAATATAATATGTTGCTTGAACGTCACGATATTGCGTAAAACGAATCGTTCAATATGTTTTATTGACATATAAAGGATTCAGCAACAAAAATGTAAATATGTGCCAAGATATATCTGTTTTTATGCTTCAGAATTTATGAACGCTGCCAAATACAATTTAATAGTTATTTTTTAACAATGCATTAAAATTATTATTTTAATTAGCCCCCTCCCCCACACTCTCTCACCTTTGCCACTAAAAATTTTATCCCGTCGTGTCAAAAGCCCGATATTTTCTTATTATTATTAAAATTGCTAATGTCAGAGTTTGCTGTAGACATTGTACATAAGAAGAAAAACATTTATAATTATTTAAAACAATTTACTTGTACCAAACTAAATTTAAAAAAAAATATTGTGCCGCTTTTATCGATAATTTTTCGCCACTTTTCAGAAAATGCCATTATTCTACCTCTGGTGGAGTTCTGAAATTTCTTTACGAAATACTGATTCAAGTTATTTTCAAAAGCCACTTTTGACGCCAACATCTTTCCACTATCAGGAAAGTTCTGCAGAGAACTGGACAGATGGAAGTAAGGCAGGACGAGATCCCGGCCCATCCAAACCTCCCAGCTCTCTCAGACTCTCTCTGACGAGTCACTAAAGTTGTGTCTAGGTCTAGACTTGCATTAGTGAGGAAGATAATACCTTTCTTTTGTACTCCAGCCGTGCTTCTTGAATCACCTCCTTCAAGTTGGTGACACTTTCGAGTGAATAGTTTGGCCAGGTTCGGAAAATTCATGAAGAACCATTACATCGTAATCCCACTAAATGCTCAGCAACCCCTTCCTCGGCATCAATCCAGGCTTTGCAACGGTTTGAGGAACGTTTTAACACATTAATGCCACGCGTGAATAACGTTTTATCTCCTGTAATCGATCGTATAAAAAAAAGCTGGATTTCATTTCGTTACGGTAGCGATTCACTACTGGAAATTCGACAATGTAATTAATTTCTTCGAATCCGTGTGGAAATTGAGTATCAAGCTTTATTTGATATAACGTTGTACGTACATTTTATACCGTCGAGGCAAAACCAGTTGAAAACGGCTGGTACCTGCTGGGCGATGTCGCGCGATGAAAGGTGTCGAGTACTTCTTAGAAAACGTTCATCGACTTTTCAACAATTAGCCGGCCTCATTCATCACTTGCATCAAAATAACTGGAGCAGAAATGAGTGACTACTAACTTATAAACTATAAAGCCCATTTAAATTTCAAAAGAGAAAAAAAATATACACAAGGAATCTAACCCCTTCATGAAGGATTTTCGTTTTCAAAGCTCTACGTTTTTCACTGAGTGGATGAATAACTACCTTTGTCTTTTGTAAGTAGAATGTTCTTATCTTTCTTTATATATATATATATATATATATATATATATATATATACANTCTCTTAACCTCCCTTTCGACCACTTAGAGCCAGGAGGGAGGGCCCATCTACTGGTTCCCATCCCATTCTTAACATTCATGACTCAGGACAAACTGTCATTTATAGATAAAAGCTTGCCCTGGGTGGGATTTGAATCCGCAGTGTCAGGATTGCGAGACCAACCCAGTCGCCCATATATATATATATATATAATTTTGAGCGAACCATATTTTTGTTTTATTAATGTAGGATTGACAAAGATCAGTCAAAATTTTTCAAGTTCCGTCGTATACTAATTAAAATAGCTTGATTTTCCAACGGTAATTGTGGTAATACATGATATTATTTAAAATTTTAGTGACTAAAGTTAAGCTTACGAATTGGCTTTAAAATATGGCAATATAATAAAAAATACCATGAAAAGTAAGATAGTAACAATTATAGGAGTCTAGCTTTTGAGAGTGGTGTGACTGGTCTCTCCTCATGTGACTTTCATTAAAGTCATTTATTTTTTAACTATTCATTGTAATCAAATTACGCAGTGTTTTTATTTATTTTTAACAGAATGTAATATGTAAATAAAGGTAATAAAATTATTTTTAAAAAATCTAGCTGGCAATTATCTCTGGAGTACACCGACTCCGTGAAGTACAGGCCTCAGCGAAAATCACTGTGAGCGAGCACGATGGCATGCTATTCCTGGAGACCACTGCAGCGCTTGTCACCGTTCCAAAATCACAAGGTCAAGGGGGGGGGAGATTCCCAACGAATACTCACTTCTTTTGTCTTCCCCCTGCACTCTTCTTTGTCTTGAGAGTGTCACCTTCTACCTGATGAAACCTCATAATACATACAATGAATTTATCCAAAGTTGTATTTGAATTGTTCATATAAATTGCAAAACTGAATTCAGCTTTTACTGAGAGAATATTATCGCAGAGAATATTACAAAAATAAAAATTTAAAAAAATTCCTTGTACAGGGGCGAAGTTTAAATTCTAATAAAGGATTATATCAAAGTGACAAAGCCATACTTCATACAAAATTCTGCCATTACAAGCTGAAAGCTTTCGGGACCTAAGATAGATTATCAGAGCTCAGGAAGAGATACACTGAGACTTATAGAAGAAAATTATAGAATTTTCAAGTTGATAAAACCATATATTTTTTTCATAATTAATAAATCATAATTTATTAAATTCTGTTATTAACAACATCTTGTGATTTGTTGACATAGAGAAATTACAATAGAAAAAAATTATAATAAAAAATGGGAAAAAAATAATTAAAAAAGCAATATTTTAAAATAAAAAACTTGTTATTGATTTTGGAATCCATGAAGAACCATACAACGGAAAAATAAATTAAAATTATTCCATCACATAAAATATTATTAAATTTCATTAGCCATAAATAAATTAGTTTTAATTTCATAATTATTGATAGTATTAGTTTAATTTGACATATAGTTTTAGAAATCAATAAACCCCTTTAGTCGCTGTCTTTAATGAATGTTCAGTAAGTCTTTCCCTTGGCGCAGTGAGTCCCTGTCTGATCTGGATAGGATATTTTTCTATAAATAAAAATCTATCCTAAGCCATAGTTGTTTAGAATAGATTACTTACCCCGAGATAACTCTTTCGCCAATGACCCTAAGTATTTGAAAGGGGGTTAAAAATAAAAATTAAAATAAAATCATGAACCCATGGCATAATTGGATAAGTAATCAAGTAGTTTTTCCAGATGCAAGGTGAGATAATATCGAATATCTGTACAATTCGACTGTACCATCTTCATCGGTTTTGGCCAAGCAAGGTATTATTTTTCAAGGGTATATTTTTGTAACAAAGTGAAATATGTTCAGAATATATAATTGAATCCATTATACGAATAAAATTAGTTATTGACTGCAGCTATGAATCCATAGTACAGTAATCACCAATCACATGTCAAATATGTTTAGTTGGAAATAAAATTAACCATTATTCCTGGTACATTTTTGTAATTGTCTTATACTTAAACAATTAAATATTCCCTAGAGTAAGAAGAATAATGTCGTATAAAATACAAAGTTCTTAGCAGTGGGGGGAGCTCACTTAAAGTTTAACTCACAGAGGAGCCTTACTTAATTCTGCTCTCACTAGTTCCTCCGCCACTGGCTAATTGTTATTCTTATCACGACCGAGTCAGATCTACATCCAATCTAAAGTTTCTCCTCGGCGGCCGGTTCATACATTTTAGTATTTTTTAATTTCTTTACTACAACAAGCAGACTCTTTCAGACAGTATTAAAAAAATACTTAAAAATATATAATTAATTAACTGCAGTGGAAGAGTAGTCCTCTTAATCCGTGGCATGACTGTTCATTAACTTTGCATGTAACTGTGGCATAAAGGCTGATACCTTAAAACCATTGTATCTGATATGTAATAACTGGCAAATTATCGTAATCCACTTCTTGTCTTCTTTTGAAAAAATCGTACCCAAGAAAATATAACATATTAAACGCAAAAGCTTTTCGAAACAAAAACAACTTTTACGATACAATTTTTATTTAAAACTGTACAAATTTTTCATAATCAATGATTCGAAATTAAGATATAATTGAATTGTATGAATTAAATATAATTTAAGACAAATTATCAGTGGAAAATTGAGTAGATCTCTAATTTTACTATCTCATAAAGAGCTTATTATAAACTTCATAAGTGAAAATTTAACATTTCAATTTTTGATCTTATTGGAAACAAGAGTTTCTCTTTAGAGGCGTAAGATTTAAAATTACTTATACGATACACATCCTTATATACTGTGATAGGTAAATGTGTCTGTGTGTGTGTGGTGTGTGCGTGAGAACGCGCCTTAGTGCATGTATATGTGTGTAAAAATAGAGAAACAAATACAAGCAAGGACCAGGGAATCGGTCTTTGATTAAATAAAAAACTAATTTTTTAAAGAATTAAGTTTTATTATTGCCAATGTTTAGGTTTAAATTTCAGGCCTTCTTTGGGGCAATGGGGGTGATAGAGTGAGTTTTTTTTTACTCTAACGTAACTAAATCATGTCTCCATAAAGCATATATATATATATATATATATATTGGTTGAAAGCTAAAAGGTACAATCCANAAACCACAAACAACAACAACACCAATGCAGTGCGCTCAGAACAGCAACGAACTTATAAGCAAATTTTCTTTTTGGACAGTTAGGTTAAGGATAAATCCTGGAATGTATGACAATCATATTTACTTCGGAATATATATTTTTTTTTAATACACATTAGTGTGTGTGAGAACCAAATGTAAGATAAACATTCTTTTCACAAAACCTATTAGATCTAAACTCGGATAGCACGATGTTCAAATTCCCTAGCGGCTTATTTTAACTGTACTTGCATCTCTCTGATCACTTAACTTATTTCAAACTGAACATTAATTAGGTGTACTAAAAAAAGTAACAAAAACAATGTAATAACTCTCAGTATTAAGTATATGTTCTCCCAGTTTAATTTATTTAATGTTTTATTTTCGCTTTATTGCTTTGAAAATTTTACCTATAAATTTTGACTAATAAATGTTTTTTACACAGATAGAATATAATGTATTATAAGAAATAATAGATTTTAAAGACTTTAATAAACTAGTCATAACATGTTCATATTATATATGTGTGAAACATGTTCATTCTTAATTTTCAATGGCCAATGAGATGTCTAGACCATACTAGTTGAAAAAAGATTGTTCCTGCATTCAAATTACTGGAAATAATGGGAAACTCTATCTGTTAAATCATAGAATAAATCATGTATAAATGTAATCTCTCAGAGAAAATCTCTCATTTTTGAAAAGATGCCGGAAACTGACGAAAAATAATGGATGAAAGCCCCCCCCCCCCCTGTGGCCTGGAGCAAATTTATCTTCGCTGGAAACAAGGGGGGTTTAAAATAGCCCTCTCTGTCAGAAACCCTGGACATATTTGACGTCCCGGACGTTACAGCTGCCCTGCTACCCACAATAAATAATTCAAACATAAATTAATTCGCCAGATGTTGGCGGCGGTGGCGCGGTGGGCTAACGCTGCACTACTGGAACTTGGCCAAAGGATACTCTGGTCTCTTGCTGTAAAATATACGTACATTCATCTTCATTC
The DNA here is from genome assembly GCA_000696205.2 of Oncopeltus fasciatus. Taxonomy (NCBI): domain Eukaryota; kingdom Metazoa; phylum Arthropoda; class Insecta; order Hemiptera; family Lygaeidae; genus Oncopeltus; species Oncopeltus fasciatus. Next base: position 462,873 of record KZ807101.1, read on the forward strand.
TCACTAAAAGTAACGCGGGACTTAGTACGACTGTGTGGCGACTCATACTAGACGACTGGGCCATTCGGAGGGATTTTAGCGTGTGTATGCTCTCTGGAGTACACAGTCCACACTGGTACTCCTTTCCTATAGATATTAATCTCATGGTTACACAGATCACTGATAAACCATTTTAAAATGTATTCGTATTATTATGCTTTTTGAAATTAGAAATATATGAAATTATATTATATCCATTAGAGTGTTATATATATAAATCAAGAACAGGTGGGGTAGAGAGAGAGCAGTGCACACACAAACAGAAAAAATCACTAAGAGTATAACACGTCCTTCTCCCGAAGGATGATATCTTATCAGTATGATGCTTTTGTAAAAAAGGGCTGCTCGAAGGGATTCTGTGACCTATCTTCTTAGCAGATTTCTCATTGGGTCTCATTACACAAATTTCCTAGGTATCTTCAACAATCTTACATTGAAAAAGCTAAAAATATGGTCCGTTCAAAATTACATATATATATATATATATATACACTGTTTTGTCATATAAATAATAATGTATTTTTTAAATTTTAAAAAGGGGTTAGAGCCTTGCCATTCCTCAGAAGCATTAAGATAAGCCCTTAAAGTGTACAGAATCCTTTAGTTCTGGTCTTGGAAAGATATTATCTGCTGTATTTGTGGGACAAGGGGGCCATAAAGAAGGCCCATAGTACTCGCGAAGAATTTTTAACGTCCGGAGTAGGCTTGCTCACCGTATATACACCAGGCTACATCACCCCCTCTATATCCCTCCCCCCACCCTCTCGGCTTGCCCTTGGAGTAGGGAGGGAATTTTTAAGGGATTTATGTCATGAGTAGATAGGGGAATAATTCAACATTAAAATAATTTAACTTTAAAATGTCATATTAATTTTATAATCATTCTTATTATAATTATTTATTTTTTAAATTTTTCATTGTTATAACTCCAATNTATAAATTAATAAAGAGTAATATAGTGTGTTTTTTTTATGATTAGCAAGTATTATTAATACTAAATCCAATCCATCTAATTGGTGTAAGAAGAAAATTCGCTGTTATGGCTTCAGTGTTAACTTAGCGTAACCTCTTTTTTCAATGTGAATCCTGTTGACAATTTCTAGCCGGGGTGTGGCAGACACGCGGCATTCGATTATCTTCTGGTTCGGTAACTTTTTCATTATCTTCTTCTCTTTCAATTTCTGTGTCCATGGATTGTTTACAATTTCCCCTTCATTTTCTAACATTTATTGAGTTCTTGTTGACCGAGAAGAAAAACTCATTTTTTATCTGTCTCCTATTATTCATAGTACAGTTTGAAAATAATGTAATAGGCAAAGAATATAGACTACATGTTGTCAATCGAATTATAGCTTTGTGATACACACAGTCATGAACAAAATTTTTAAAAATAAGATAAGATAAGACAGGGAGAAGGCTTATAGGACGGAAAAGGAGGGATTACATGGCGTTTTATTGGGTTTAGGGAAAAAGGATTACATAGGAGTATTTCCAAAGCAAAAGAAAGTGGGTTAGACGGAATATACAGATATATAAACATGTGAGGATACGATGGAAGTAATGAGATTGTAAACGGGAGCCTTTTTCCTTTTTCAGAGGGTTTGGAAAATATTTAACTCCAATAATAGTGATAGCATTCAGGGGACAATATGGTAAGGATAGGGGATGAGAGTATTCGAGATATTAGTCAACTACTGACTCATTCAGGATCAGGAGTAAAAGTGTTATCTTGGAGATGGCGAGCAAATATTCGACTGGCAATCCAGAGGGAATTGTCAGGTTGCAAAATATGAATTAAAGATCTCTAGAGATATGAAGAAATAATTATTTTCCTACACATATACACGCATACACACACGCACACACACGCAGATATATGGGCGTATGGGTGAGCCTGTCAGTATGAGCTGAAATTTTTTAAATAATGAAACTAAATTTGACACTTTTTTTTTTTTTTTTTTACAAATTCTTGGATGAATTCGTTAATATCTTAAATCTGTCAAGGGAGGGAAGAAGACCAAAATTTAAAATTGTAATGAAGCAGTTCATGGATGAAGGACTTTATCGACAAGACAGAACAATCTGTTGAAAGATAAGCGGTCAGACCAGTCGGTATTTCTGCCGCTAGCCTCAGACTTTTTTCATGTAGAAGACAAAGGATGTGCGTCGGGAGCTTCTTGGTAGTTTCATTACTCATCTGTGCTATGAAGATACACAAAATGTGCAGGTTTAATTTATATAAAAGACTTTTCATCTCTATTTAAAGGCTGCATGAAAATCAATGGTAAAAACTAATTGTGGTTTATATGAAGTTAAACTAGAATTTGACGTTCAATTTATGACATAACTTCACCCCAATTAGTTAAATTCACTGCGTAACTCTCGAAATGTTCATTTTTTCATTAAGCAAAACCGTGTTGAGTTTCTTGCTCCAACTAAATATACCGCCTGCTACATGAAAAGGACCTTCGCCTTTAACTTCACTCTTATCATTTCATGAAATCCCCACGTCTTTTGGTCTATTTTTGCTCAATATTGAACTTAGCTTTTAGCTTCCAAATTTCATTAAAAACTTTTGCCTGTAGAGCAGCAACCACGTGCATATTAATTATAGTGACTATCACTTTCGGTTCTAGTTGGTAAGATGGGATCATATATGGATAAATATTTATAATATGCGTTACGAAAATAGCAATATTCCTACAGAAATATCTGAAAAGAGCGAGTTTAATTTAGATCTGATCGGTGTTTAATATTTTATGACTAAAACCCCCAGGTCACAGCAGATAGTTAGAACTTCATTAACATGAAAAATTAATTACTTCATGTGAAGGACAGTGTAGCTGATTAATTATATTATGTCATACATATTTAAAATATAGGATAAACATAGCTGAGGACGAGAAACTAGCTTTTCGGTCAAATATTAGATCAGATGTACTGCTTGGGCATTTTGATGTTTGTACATGAGTGTGTGTTTGAGTTTATGTGTACTGCTGTTAGTTTGTGTAGGGGAATTTATTATGATAAGGAAAAGAGATAAGAAGATAATTAATGAAGGCAGCCACCGGTTGATATCAGGAACGTTTTGTGGCTAAGATAATTACAGGAGAGAGAGGAGCAACATGGCGACAGTTATCACATGCCACATCGTCATAACTCACCCCCAAAAACAGGGAGGGGAGAGGCTAATGAAGGTGGTGGGGGAGACCACCGGTCACAAACTAACTTCGTTATCGAGTGTTAGATTTGTGTTATGTAGATAGATGTTATTATCGTAGGTTTTTGGTCATTTGTCCATAACTTCGAAAAATTGAAAGATAAATTCTTATAATAAGTAATCGACGTATTCATAAAACATTATAAATTTTAATGTTAATTTACACCAAATTGTTATGTATTAAATTATTTTAAATTTTAAAGTATATTAAATGTAAATTAAAAATATAAACTCTCGATTTTTTTTAATTAACAACTCATGATAATGCAATGGAATACGAAAAAAAACCCGGATATTTCTTTGAGTAGAAAGTGCAAAATTAATTTATATACTATATGAAGAGAAATCAATGAACAATTATTTGTAAGAGTAATATAAAATTTATCATAAATATCAAAGCTGGTTACTTATTTTATTACTTTGCTTTTCTAGAGCAACATTTACCAGACTCTGGTTTACAATTCACATTCGTCAGCTTAAACATTTTCAAAATTAACAAAAGAGTAAAAATAACTCCCAGTTAATACTTTAACATTAAAAATTAGATATACTTTTCCTTAAATAGTTTAAGAATTTATTAGTAAATAATTAGAGAACTCCGTTTAAGGCTAAATTTCAGTAATTTTTTAAATTAAACTCTTACTGTAAAAAACAAACAAAACTGAACTTGAAATTTGTAATACATTTCCGAGTGGTTCCACGAGAAAAAACATTTCTTTCCCTGGTGATGGCCAACATCATCTTAACAAAAATAAATACAAAATGGTTCCAAATCATTTAGTACTTAAATATCCTGAAACGATGTACATAAGGACTCATTCATATAAGCGTAAGATTTTGGGCTTGAGCCAGTCTTATTTCTACCTTTTAAATGGGGAAGCCACTTCCAGAAGAGAAGCAGTATATTTCTGGAACAATGTGAAAGTCTTAGACCACCGGTTCTCAAGCTCTTATACAATGAAGTAGAATATTAAATATTCTTAAAAATTTCTCAACGAAGAAGAAATATTCGTGTCCTGGAAGATATATTACAGACTTACATAAAGTTATACACGCAACAGCTGCGCCAACTATGCAGATTTCCCATATTTTATTAAAGGTGGACCTAGATAAATGGATAATCAGACATCCCAAGCCGGAGAGGTCAATGATTGTACAAACTGGGGTCACTAATGTAGACACTTAGGAAGGGGAATACAAAGAAACTTTACCTTTGTATTTTTAAAGATATTCCTTAATACAATTTATTCATTACAAAAATATAAAATATACATGCTAGAAGAAACCTTTTTAAAAATTATACGTTTATAAATTTTTTCCTCATTAAAAAACACAAATAATAAAGAAGATTCCAAAGGATTTTTCATTTTGGTGTCCCTATATAAACCACGTGGATTACTCTCAGCCAGAGCTAACCTTACAACGAACTTGGGTAGTTGTTTGCGTACAGAAGATCAAACAATATATGATTAGTTTCACTAGTTAGTACATAGGGAAAGTGCGCAAATACTCTAAACAATATAAGTAACAAGATGAATACGTAAAACTTATTACGTAAAGCTCTTATTAATGGAGGCACTAACAAATATCAAAATGAAAATAACTAGATAATGTCATATATTAAGATATAGATACCAAATTTTAACCGAATTAGATTTTTGTTGCAGGAAGTAGATTCCTATAATAAGAAGGTTTTAGACTCCCGTTTCCCGCACTTCGTAGGACAACCACTTGCCGAGGTGTCGAGCAGAAAATAGAATTGCGCTCGGACATTCTGCTTCCTCTCTTCCCAGTCCGGTTCGTTAGAGCGCAGATCGTGCGCCACGAATCCGCCATCCTCTTCTACCTGAACATCCTCAAATTGCCACCTTCCGGAAACCTTATTGTTCATACCCCGCAGCTACTTACTCTTCCTTCATTTTTAACTCTGGGTACTAATGAAATCCGTATTTTGTTCTCTTAACCTCCCTTTCGACCACTTAGAGCCAGGAGGGAGGGCCCATCTACTGGTTCCCATCCCATTCTTAACATTCATGACTCAGGACAAACTGTCATTTATAGATAAAAGCTTGCCCTGGGTGGGATTTGAATCCGCAGTGTCAGGATTGCGAGACCAACCCAGTCGCCCCCCCCCTTTTTTAAAAATTTAAGTATTGAATATTTATTTTTACATTTAAATTAATGTTTTTTTTGGGCAATAATTCATGAACACCACTTCATCACATCAAATTATAAATATTAAAGCATTATTCAGTCACATAAAATTTTAGTCCAAAATAATTGGCAAGTAACTTGCAGGTCATCCGTGACTGACTATACAAGATCTACTTGACACACCTTTTGATTCCCAAAGCCTTTGGAGGTAAATGAAGTATCCAACAAGATATTAGAGATTAATTTAGAGAATGTAATGATTCTTGACCATTTTACCCAACTAGTACTGTGCACTATTTTTAAGAAAGTAATAAGTTGTTACAACTTAGAAACAAATTGTTTCGTAATTAGGTTCTTAAATATTGCTTTATGATAATTTGCGCTTTACCTGTTACTCAGTAAAATCCACACTATTCAAAAAGAAAAACATTTTTTTAAATATACAGTAATTAGTCTAAATTCTTTCATATAAGTTCTAGCAAAGCATTTAAGAGTAAATAAAATGAGATGAATGTAAGAATGAGAGAAATCATTAGTTATAATTAAGAGATATGGACTAGGAAAAAAAGAGGCAAACTGAGATAGCCTTCCATGTAATATTAATCAGGTGTTAACTGTTCTCTGAACTATAAAATCAGGGATTCATATTTATTCTAACGAAATACGGAAGAGTCCGCGCAAGCCGGGACAGAAAAGAAAAAGGAGAATACAGCTGAGAAAACTGAAGAAAATACTGCTCATAAATCAGTAGATGCAAAGCGGAAAGGAATATATATACAAATTCATAAGTGCTGTTCTATTCGCCTTGACTGCAAGAACAGGTGATAGGCATTGAGAAGTGAACGGGGTTCCCACGAATGGTCCTAGTGCAGGTCGCTGTAGAAGGACACGGAATACATTTGCTTACAATTAGGGATCGCCGTTCGGATTGTCAGTAGCCTTGTTTTTCTTATCAGTAGCCGTTGTCGTTGTCGCTAGCCATGGGATGGAATTATGAGTGGCTATGTGTAACACAGGCGAAAACCTATTAGCTCAAAATTGGAGGTCATTTGAATCATTTGAACATTTCATATTGCTAGCGAGTAAAAACAGTTTCCGATCATATTAGATGTAAAATTCTACTAATGCTTAAGTAAATCACAAGTAAGATATGAAGTAAAGTATCAGTACCTTACTTATTCATTCCATAATACAAATAGATTTCATTAATTCTGTCGTTTTTTCCTGTACCGATCACTCCTCAGCAGCTGAATGGAGTAGAGCAGATGCCTGGACCACGAGCACAGTGAATGGTTATTCCTCTCGTGGATTGTCTCTCAGCCAGAGGCCTTTGTCAAAATCATGGGAATAGGGTTTAGGGGAGCTGGCTTAGCTGAGGGGACCCTAAGCCTGGTGGGTTCGAGTCCCACTCTAGGCAATCAATTATTGAGAAATATGCATGCAGCGGAACATAGGTATTTTGTGCTGGGTGGCTACCAGCAGAAAGCCATTCCCTTCATGACCCTAGTTGTTACGTGGGAGGTAAAAAAAAATATAAACTTATTACACGTAATGCAAAATTTTTAATAATTCATCTATTACATCCTGTAAATAAAAATTAAATATTGTAAATTGCTCGGAATATTGTTAATAGGCTGAAGAACCTCTAGCTTGGATATAAGCAATACTGTCATTTGCATATGCAAACTGTTTTATTTTTACTTTTTTTCTCCCCGAGTTTCCTTCACCTTAATACCATTTATGAATAATTCTGAGAGGCGTTCGCTGATTTAGTCTCCCTATTTGACATCCATTACAATTTCAAAAAGCTACTCGTTTCGCGCATACGAGCTTGTGTGCATCAGAAAGGTGATTAAGCATGTTATTGATAAATTTAGTGCAGAAACTTATCCAATATGATTTTTAAATCGTATTTGGGCAGTGCAATCGATTCAAAGGGAGCCTTCAATTCCATAAAGAACCAACAGAATTTCTTGTTCTTTTTGCTTGGCTTCAGTGAGTGCTCTCTCGGCAAATACTTGGAGTCCGAATCTGAAGAGCTACTGTCGTAATCAAATGAACCAACTTGAAGGAGGCCTTAGTGACGGATAATAACACTGTTTAAGTGTAGATGTACTTATTATATGGTAAACCACAGTCCTATCCCACCCCTTTATTCCTCTAAAGTTCTCACAGCTCACGATAGAAAACCAACTGATCATCTACAAGTCCATACTACGAACAACCTGGACCTGCGATGTGCTAAGCCTTCCAATATCTAACGAATACAATCCTTTCAGCCCAAAATTCTTAGAATAATTGCTAACGCTTCTTATTTAACATCCAACTCCATGCATATAGAGGTTTATTTATTTATTTTTATTTTTTCCATTATTTTTTTTATTTTATACATTTTAATGTCATCAAACTGCAAGTTATAATGAAAGTTATATAAATAAATATATATATGTATATATATTATATATATTTAAAGTTTAAGTCGTGGCAGGTTTCGAAACGATATTTCCTGATCTCTAGTACACACACACGCACACGCACGCAC
>KZ807101.1:478102-491608 GCA_000696205.2 Oncopeltus fasciatus
ATAAATATATATATATTTATTATTTTTATTTTTTATGATAATGTTTTAGCTTGGCTTGTGAATGATCAGTGAGGATCCGTTAAAATGTTTAAAACTGGGTCAAATTCCCAATCTACATAGCTTGATTTCTGTACAGGAAGTCACATACAACTTTATTACACTTTATTTTTACTGTATTTATTAACTTTTCATACCTCTTCTCTTTATTATTATTAAATGATAACAACATAGATGCTTATACGACACATAGGTTGTATATTAGTGGTTAGGTAAACAAAATTTTAACAGTATAAAAATTTAATGAAATTTCAAAGGTTCAAAAACATCTATTTATTCAAAATATAAATATCAGAAGGATTTAAAGTATGCTTTATAAATACAGACTGTTTGTGGTTCCCTTGAAAGGGCTGTCGAAGACTAATGAAGTCGACGCTGTGAAATTATTTTGGTTGGCGGCCATTTCTCCTCCTCCAGCTCGTTATAGTAATTCTTCCAGGATTAGGGTGGGGTGTCCTTTCCTTGAGTAATGGTGGGGAGATGTGTGCCCCCAAGAGATATCTACATACACACCTCATCGTTCTTCTGCTCAGAGAAAGCCATAGAAATAATGGGAATAGACCAGGTTGAATAATATGATTCTCTTCATTTTGTCAAGTCTAACTTGGTGAAAAAATCAAGCTATTCACGTTGGTACCCTGAGGTGACTTATTTTGACAGATTATTCATTCTACAATGAGAAAATAAAAATATGGTCCATTCAATATATATATATATATATAAATACACTTGTCTCTACGCGCGCTCTTGCGTTCACTATAGTAATTAGTTATAAATAAACTAAGCATGGCGTTTAAACTTCTGATGTTCAAGGATATGTCAAATTCCCTGTCAGATATTCTATATGTCCTGCCAGAGCTTGATAGAACTCTATCAGTAGTGACATCGAATATAATATCATAAAAACAATTTAGATTCATTTTCAATTATAATAATGATAGAGAAAAGATTTCCGAATTATTACTTTCCAAAAATCCTGAGCCAAAAGTCAAGGATTCAATACTTAGAGTGTACAGATATTATTTCTCACTCTGTCTCTGCTTATAGTAACGAATGGACTCTTGGTAGTTACAAACGGTTTCCTGGTATTTAAAAACCTTGCCTTCAATGCTGATTGGACACAATCCTGTTGATTACAGAACTGATATTGGTATGATATTAATATTACGAACATATACTGATCATATTGAGCTGACCATTCACGCTCCCTAGTAAGCCGCAGATTATTAATAAAGCATTTGTAATATCCATTTCCATCCTGTACCCTTATGGTTAGTTGCAGATATGACTTTTTAAAAATATGATAATATGTAATAAATTATCGATATTAAAGGGTGTTATAGTCCTCCCAGACTTTTAGTTAAATATTTCTTTCGTAATGCTACGCTTATCCTACTTCTAACAGATGGTAGTATATACAAAATTTAATAAAAATTCCAGATAAAGAAGAAACTACAAGAAAGACTGAAAATAATGGAAAAGAAGATACCCAACAATGTTTAAACACTTAGTCCTGAGATAAAGATAGGAGTAGAGAAACACTGACTCATTTATATGTCGACTGCAGGGGATCCGACAATTAGGAGAAGCTGGGAGGGAGGCGAAATTAAAAATAAAAACTACCCCAATGGAATGTTTATTCGCTGAAAGCTTTAGGAATTGAGGGGCTTTAATTTCTTTCCTTGCTCATTTTCTCCGTTATCTACCGTCTTCATTCAACTTCCTACACCTTAAAAACTTGAATTTTCTCTTAAATAAATTTAAATATTTTTCTAAGATGATTTTAGTTGGGGTTCGGTCGAGGTAGATCCAAAAAACACAAATTAAAAAAATGTATTTTTTTAATGAAGGATTATCTGCCAACGTTTCGGCTTACATTGTAAGCCATCTTCAGGGCTATCATGAAGATGTGAAAGGACGTCCTGTCCCTAAGTTCACATTTCCATGACTAAACCTATTTTTAAAATATTTTTGATATTACTATAACTACTTCGATTATTTTATTGTCAAGCATTTACGTTTCACTTGTTGGTTCATGAAAATACATATTGAACTTTAAATTTCATTTAAAATATCCTTATTTTTCATCTGTTAATTTATAGGTTGAATTATTGGGGAAAAAAAATGTTAAATGCACTTTAATGCATGTCGGAATGTTATGACGAATCAAATTCCTTAGCATCGTTCGGTTTAAAATTCAACTTTTAATTTGTTTTCACTCGCTGTGGTCCAGTAAAGAGTTATTGAACTAAAAGAAGTAGGGTTACATTTAGAGATTTTAGCCAATTCCAAACTATTTTAATAATTGATTTTTCAAGTTGATATAAATTTTCGACTACCTTATTCAATTATTTAAAGGTGTTATTACTTTTAAATAAATATTTCAGGATACGAGATGTCATAACGTAGTAATTGTAATCTCCCAATACCCACAATTACATAAAAATATATATTCATGAATGGAACAAGATTGAAGGATATTATAAATGTCTTTAGAACAATTTCTACAGCTTTATTCCTTTGGATTTTGCGAAGATTACAGGAACAATTTATAAAAGAAATCTTTAAAAAAATTGGATTATTTGTCAATAATAAACCAAAATAATGATTGCACACCAATTAAATAGATTATAGAAAAAAAGTTAACCTTCAGAAGAAGGATGCGACCACTAAACACGATATGCAATTCATTTTCTGTATATCATCATGTTTATTATAGTTTCATTCGAAACATCATTAGTTGATAAGATATTCATGAGAGTTCATGAAATCTGAGCTCTTTAAGACAACTCTAGATATTTTGAGACACAAACTGTAGGAATTGTTAGCAGAAGATTTTAGAAAAAATTTTACATACTTTTCATCTTAATTGAACTTATAAATTGCAATAATTAGAGAGGGTATAAATGTTAAATTTTTATATAATATAGACAATGTTTAACATCGGAAAAAAAAAACAGACAAAATTTGGGATATGAAACCATTACATAAATATTATTTATTTGTGGTATTTAATCCGACGTAAATTTTAACTTTTTTTAGTGGAACAAAATAAAAAATCTAACTGTCCCAGCTAGGACTCGAACCTGGATCTCTTGCTAACCGGGCCGGTGTATTTTCCATTTATGCTACCGAGATAAGTCTGATAAGTTAAGACTAAAAATTATTGAAACCATTACATGTTCTTCTTAAAAGATAGTGGGACTAAAATAAATTTTAAAAGACAAATGCGGTGATAAGGAGGATATATTTAGTTAAAAGTTGTATTAGAAAGTTATATTTTACACCCATTATGGTATTTGGTCTCTCTGTACACACAAATCTTCCTCTTAAAAAATTAAGTTAGACTTTAGATTCTAGATATATAGATAGCGCGTACAGGCGCATAAAGGAGTATATGTTGATATATATATAATTATTAAGGGATCATATTTTAGCTTACCCTGAGAAAGAAGGGTGAAGATCTGCAAGTGTTCGTGTTATAATACCAACGTGAATATATTTATTTGGAAATCTGCTAACGTCAGTTTTAGGAAGTGCATTACGGCTGTTAGGTTGCCCACACATGTAAGAATGGATACAAGAACACAGCATGACCCTTCAATTCAATAAGGAGTTTGAAGTATACACAGAGTAGAACAGAAAAGATTTATGATTTGTTAAATGTATCCGGAATATGTAATTCTATTTTAAATTGCATTCATAGTTATGGTACGCATTTAAAAACATATAAATACTTTTAAAAACAAAATAAACTATTTAAAATAATACGTTCTATGAAATTCCGTCCATGGACCCTAACTCATTTGAATACATTTTTACTTAAACCTACGTTTATCAGTTAGGAACGGTTGAACAAACAAAAATGTTTAGAAAAAAAAAGTCATTGTTCTTACGCGACCTTACTTAAAATTCAAGGTAAAGTTCAAGAGCTTATTTTCCCTCCCGAGAGGGAGCTGGGGGGGGGGGGAGGACTCGGCTTATCATGTGCTTTATGTTTCTTTTGCAAATATGGTAATCACTAAGAAAGGTGATTCCAAGCGAGGAACTAAGGTGGCCGTAGATAACTTCTATTAATACTATAGTAGATAACTGCTATACACACAAATTATAATATTTTCATTTAGGCTTAAAAATAATGTGTAAAATATGATTAGAAAAAGTTATTAAAATTGAAAAAATCTAGGAGTTTATTTTAAGTTTTAACTGAAGGCTAAAACTTGATCTTTTCCATTTATATAATGTATTTACTCAACTTTTAAGTGCCTTGACCTTCGAAAGCCATCTTCAAAAGTACTAGAAACAAGAGAAAATACCTCTACCATCCTATGTCCTTTAAGAACATTGTCTGCGGTTTTAGTAGTACCTTCTTCCAGAAATTTTGTGTATGGCGAAAAAAGGTCTTGAAATAAAGAATTTAAGAAGATAGAAATTCATCCCTTCACCAAGTTCCTAATATCCCTATTATTCAGAAACTTCATTTCTTCTTTTCCACAGTAAACTGCCATACCATCCTAATCCACTAGCACAGACCATGTCTTCCAACTCCAACCCCTCCCAGTCGACTTAAACGAAGATGGCCCCGTTACCTCCTAAGGACATAATCTGTAAATAATTTGAGAGTAGTGTCATTCGTCATCTTCTCTCCTCATGTGATTGACATTGAATGTCATTTTTTTAAATTTATTGTGGCAATCAAATTACAAAATGTTTTAATTTAACAGAATGTAATAAACAAATAAAAGTTTAATAATAAAGAAGATACATTTGGAATTAAAAAGAATCACAATAAAAATAATTGGCTGGCCTTTAACAGAAAAGACGATAACAATTGAAGATCATGAATTGACCAAGTTCTTAAGGAAGAAATACTGAAGTTGCTCTTGGCTTTTTCTACATGGACCTTATAAAGATCTAATTAGATTTACAAGCAGATTTGGCTTCCAAATAACCTTTTGGTAGAGATTACTCTGAATATTTAAGTTAGTGCAAAAACGGTAATTGACGAAAAATATCTTTTCTGTAGTTATCAAAATTTAAATTCGACTACCTTTCTTTCATTATATTATATGATTCTGAATAATCTCGCTTTGTGTTATTCATCCCGTACATTAATCCTAAATTATCTTCAAAAATATTAATTGCAACTAGCTCCTTTCTGAATTTTGAATTTATGGGAAATAAAGCAGAATTTTGATAATTATAAAATATACTTCGAGTTTTTCCTTCGTTCTCATTTTTAACGGCCTTACTCTACATAGCAGAGGTGGTAGGGCAAACAAGTCGGGAGAATATAGACTAGATTTCAAGCTCAAAAAAGAAAAAAAATTATAACTTTCCTTATTATGCTAAAATTTTACAATACAAATGAAAATTACTCTTTTCAATGTCAATTTTAAAAGGTAAACTGGAATGAAAAAAAGTTTTAATTAAAAAAGTTACAAAATAAAAGGTATTACTGTCAAATTTAAAAAATAAATAAATGATCAAAACTTAGTTATTTAAACTAATTAAATTATTTTAATTAATTATTTAATTAGTGAACTTGTTCTTTGTTGTTTTCGTATTTTCGTAAATATATCAGCCGAATTACAATGGGTTCCGAGGATTCAAAATTAATTTATTTTTTATTTAAAATGCTTTGTACAAAATGAGCTTTTATATTGATGGGTCTTGCCCTGATGCTATTATCGAATTACCAATCATTTGGAGATCTGATAGGTACATAGTGGATGTTGTGAGATCTGTACATGATCTCCACCCAAATTTTAGTCTTAAAATTTAATTCAATTTTAATCAAAACCAAAAAATGTTTACTTTTCATTATTTAAATTTTTTTTTTTTTTTTTACAAGTATCAAATATGTCTTCTGAATATGGCATTTCGAGATGTTACAGCTCGCACATTGTAAGCAATTCTGATCTTGGAAGCCACTAGTTTTATTAGTTGTCTTTTCCAACGTTACAATATACCTCACTGAATCCTTATTAACACTCTGCACATGCACAAACCAACACAACAAGGTGACACTCTTTCCACAACCGTGAACACTTCCATAACACGCTCTATGACCACTTCACAACGAGTCAGTTATTCTCAGAACAGAGAGAAGATTAAAACCTGCTGTCGACGAAATTTTAATTAATTAACGATGAAATTTTAAAGTTGCTCCACGGCAATGAGGAGGGAATACACCCTCTTCACGTGCTGACAAGTAACCTTCATGTGATATTTTAATTTTAATTAGATTTGTGTTCTTGGTATATAGTACATATATCGATACATTCGCTGTATTATATGCAGCTTCAAAATGGGCAATAAATCTAGAAACAAAGGAAGTATTGGAAATTCTAGCAGAGCCAATCGATCCAGCAATCTAGTCCTGCGAATGAGTTCTGCGAGCACATTTTTCTCCCAAATGCTCTTTCTGATGACTGAAGCGTTTCGTTCGCCGTATGCGAGTCCATTATATATTACATACATCCCTCGCTTATGCGCATGAGAAGGCATTCACCTCAACAATTGAGTATTTTCTATCTGCAAAAAATCTGAGTCTTTCTCGACTTCACCTAATAGTCATTTTCTAATAGTAATTAGCCTCCTCACTAAATCTGACAAGTGTGAGACATTGGAGAAGATAAGCAAGAGTATGCTGTACATCAGAACAATTAGAATAGATCTCCACCTGTTTTTGTATTTGAATAAACTATATTTGTACGAAAATATTAACAATATTTTTTATTAATAATGTCAAGACAGAGAATAATGAATCCTATTCTTCTCTTTATTATCAATGTCCTGACTTGACTGACATAAGAAGCGGCATTAAAGTGATGGGCGATGTAGTTTGATCCCGAGGACGATTGTCCCGCTAGCAATGGGTGGATCAGAGAGAGGGACATGACTGTTTAGTTAATGTGACATTTAGATTTGAGTGCTATCTAGAGATCATTGGCTAGAGACAATAGCGGACAGGACAACCACATTAAGGTACAGCGAGGGACATAAAACCAAATAAAGGCCTTATCTTATCTGTGTCCTCTAAACCTCCCCCCCCCCCTACCCAGTGGTCCGGGGGTGAGGCGAACATGGCTTGCCTTTTAGCGAGAGACCTGCAGATCTGGGCCTTCCTCCCTCAACAACACTACTCTCCTGACTCAAGGTAACGTCACTGGGACTGTCAACAGTACGCTCTTAGCGAATTTCCAGAGAGTGTCAATTAGAAAAATTTCCTAAATCTCCTCTGGTCTTGCGTATTGACAAAGTTCTCATTTATGACAGAAAAATTGCAGATTTTTCAAAATATTATTTATATTTTTACATAAGAATGAATGACAATATTTGCAGAACGTGGTAAAAACTAAATTAAAAATGCGTTAGATAGCAGAACCTGATAAGCTGTTTTTAAGAATACTTTTTATTCTGAAAAATAATTGTCTTTAAAGAATACGGAAGTTAGCAGCAACTGAAATTTTTTTCTCATGAAATTTTTAAAATTTTACACTAGAAACAAAAAATTATTAAGCCACTAATTTATATAAAAGCTCGAAGACACACAAAACTTATTAAAAAATACATTTGAGGATTATTTGGATTTTATCAAATTAAATATATTTAAATTTGGTCTTCTGAACAAATTACTTGTTTTTGAAAGATTTTACGCTAAAGGAGTATTGATACCTATTCATGATTGAATACTTGTACTGCTTTAAAGAGTATATATCTTGACAAAAAGTAAATATTACTATTAGTAAGAATTAGTTGTATTTCAATGAATATTACAGTTATTAAGAACTAAAAATTTTAGGCACAAGAGAGCTTGGTTTATATCACAGAAAATACATATATATTATAATTCTATTCTATATACTGAAAAAGCTTCGGGGGAACCAGCAGTTGTCATAATTACATTTAATTTGTATTTCTTCGGAAATATATTAAAGATAAATTTTAGGTTGCCTTTTTTCTTATCGAATTTCTAAGGAAGCTGAATTGTTGTTTTGTTGACATATTTAATATTTTCTCCAACTCTATTTTTTACTGAACTCCAAAATTAAATGATAGTGTGTGTGTTTTGACGCTCTGAAGGTCACAGTTTTAGGTTTATCGTGATTAATTTCGGCATGTTAAATACAAGATGAAAAGATAAGTTCATTATTGACAAAAATCAGACCAAAAGAGTGGCGGATTAACTGCTTATAAACACATGATATTATTATGACCTTAGTTTTTTTTTTTTTTTTTTTTTTTTTTTTTTAGCCTCCCTTGCAACCACTTAGGGTCATTGGAGGGAGGGGCTATCTATAGGTTGACACCCCACTCTATAAAACCATTACACAGAGCCAGCTTTTATTTATGAAACCTTGCCCAGGGCGGGATTTGAACCCGCAGCGTCAGGATTGCGAGACCTGTACGGATCCCCTGAGCTAGCCTGGCGCCCCTATACCTTAGTTTTTATTTAAAGTATTTTACAAAAATATTTACTGATATATTCGAAATTCATTTTTAATTTAATTATCATATTATTAGGGATGCTTTATCAATGATTATCCACTTATTTAAATGCTTAATTTAGTTGGTAATTACAAGAGAATTCGCTTCTTCTTTTATAAGAAAATTAAATTTTCTTCAGTGATACCCGAATATTAATTGTTAATGGTGGTATTTTAGAGAATGAAGTCAGTTTTATCGATGGATGATTCCTGAAAGGAAAAGGGATGTATAAAGACTTTCAGAGACGGCCCTCATATTTGCTTATCAAACCTCTCCTCCGGGGCGCCGGGATAGCTCAGGGGATCCGTACGGGTCTCGCAATCCTGACGCCGCGGGTTCAAATCCCGCCCAGGTCAATCTTTTATTTATAATATAGAAGCTTGTCCTGAGCCATGGGTGTTTAAAAAAGGGTGGCAACCTGTANATATATAAACAAAATTACTTTATCTTACATACTCACAAAGTCCTATCTCACGTGCGACTGACCCAAAACGTGTTGGAAAATGCCGAAAGATGGCCCTGTTTGCGTACAGCCTTGCGAGAGAGGGAACTATCAATCTGCAAGAACGATCTCTGGCGCAGACAATAGAAGGTCTCAGCTGATGGGTGCTTTGTGAGTCACTCTCTCCAAAACAATGCCGAATCTTAATTCTATTCAAATTTTATTCAAAAGAACAATTTGAATTGATCAATGCAAAAAACAGTCATTTACTTTTCAGAGGTGTAATTTCCAGTTCTTCTTTCTTGAAACAGCTATTATTTTAGAGTTTTCTTTCTTTCTTCAAAGTCATTAAATTTTAAAATTTATTTTAAAATAATCAAGTATATTTGTCATCAATCGGCAAAAATTGTTATAAGACAAATATTTTTAAACACCCAGAAAAATAAAAATTTCATTTACATTTTTATTTATTATGCTACTAAATTTTTTTAAAAGTTTCACTTAGGAACATTGAGGTTGAGGCTATCTAGACGTATCCTTCTTATTCTAAACACCCATAGTTTAGCACACGCTTGTACTTCTAGATAAAAGTCTGCTTGAGGCGGGATTCGAACCAAAAGCGCCAGGCTAAACGATTAACACTATACCCCCTAAAGGGTTAATTATTAAAAAGATGAAATAAATATTACCGCCTGTATATGTTAGCTAAATAATAATATTCAATATTAAAATTAAATCATATGTTATTAAAAATAATATGAAATCCCAATACTATGAATGCAAGTGCAATATGTGTTTTTAAACTCCAATGGTTCATTGCTTAACCAAAAAATAAAAAATCTGCTTCCTCACAGTTCTCTCTACTAGATTTAAAATTGTTGAAATTCGTGTCTTAATCTATTGCAATCCCAAATATGATGTAAACGGCTCATCGATTGCAATGTGTCAAAGGTATATTTTTTGTCCAACTGTCTCTTATATGAATGTTTTTTTTTTACATCGTTTGAATTTCTTAAAAAGTATAACAACATATATCTACATAATGAAAATATTAAACATAAAACATAGATGATCTATTGATTATTATGTACAACCAAAAATTTACATTTTCTGTTAAGCCTTCCTTAACTATTTTTCACATTTTCCCCTCAAAACTCTGCAGATTTTCTTCGCATGGAGGGTTGTTCATCTTGCGAATTTTATTGTGAGTCAAGCACCCAATATCAATATAACACCCACAGCCGGCATAAAGAAAATAACAAAGATCAGTTCGGGTAACCTTGAAAAGGTTATATTTACAATGAAGACTCTACTATGTATAATTCTATTTAAGCATATTATTTAAATATTATTTTGTTTATTGAATATAGAGTAATAACTCACCTTCGACAAAAAGGTTTAGAAAGAAGAGAAAATCAAGAATTCCTTTCGACTATACCTATAGGGAGAGGATAAACTATTCAATTTTCCTTTCGGAGGATCAATATTTGTTCACGGCTATCTATTGATTTATTCAGTTTGTGGGAGAGTAAACAAAAAAAGTGTTTCAGCTAGGAGAAGAACTAACAATAATTACGAGTTTCGTGTCGAGAGAGAGAGAGGAACCCAGGAAAAAGGTGGTCGGGAAAAGTTTAAGAATTCAAAAGGTCGCCAGGCTTCACTGGGATAGCAATGGATATCGATCTGTGAAACCTATCAAACAATCCTCCACATAACAGACTTTTCCTCGTCCCGAAACTTCCTACACAAAGGTACAGTTTATTCATACCAGAGTATTGTAAAGAGATGATTCTCTAAGTCTGCCAAAATATCCTGTACCCAGAAGAGTTTATATCTGCTGGACGTACCTGGCGAAGAGGACTAGAACTACCCCCATTGTGAAAAGATCTTGTATTTCAATCAAACTCAATAATTACATAATAAAGACATGTTTTATTACTTACTTATTTTTGTACGTCTATCATTGTCTCATACCCACTCCAATAACAATAAATAAAATATTTACCCTCGTCGATATGTAACTGATATTAATAAACTTAGCACAGAATCCTATGTAGAAGAAAATCTATTCCTCCATAAGAATAATAAGCAATTCATTTGGTTTCCTAACGTGACATTTAAAAAAGTCTTTGTTTTCAACGCCAATCCTCCAGGCAATCAGCGTAGGCAAGCAATGCGGCGTTTTCTTTTTTAAATGGTGGTGCTAACATACATTTCAAGGCAAGCGAAAGCATCTCCTTTTTCAGAAATAAAACTACTGCTCAATACTCCGGAAATCAGAAACACACCCCTCACATGTTTCTTCATAGCCTTGCATAGAGCTCTAAGCCTAGGAGGTCTACCTAACCGTCACTGCTTAAAGAGGCTTTCTATTTATCTTGTTGCACACTGAAAGTCGGTAAACTAGTGTTGCTTTATGAAACTGAATTTCCCAGTATTCTTTCCAGAATTTGGTTGAATAATTGACCTATGGGAGAATCTGTAAGAGGGAAGACCTAATTTCTTGCTCGGCAAACGGCAGAAGTCTTTCATAAGGAATACTCGGGACTATTTTATATCCTGCAGGAATAATTCAGACTGGTCACATTTCTCGTAGATATCTCGGACACATCACCTGCCATGTACCAGCCATGCGGTATTCATTCTCTTCCCAGATCTGGATACTTACATCACCACATGGTGTATAATTAATAAGTTCTATAATAAGTCCATAATGATTAATAAGTTCCCTTCCTCCATGATTGAATAACTCAATCTAATTCCATCATGCCTTGGAGAAGCACACTTATGAGCATAATTTCTTTCTTCTGATCTGAAGTGTGTGTGTGTATGCGATGTATAACTATATAGTAGGATGTAAATGTTTAACGCATTGTGTATTATTTATTGGTCTATATTTTCATACATCTATATATCTATATTTTCACTTCCTTCAAAGCTGCTTTAATGATACCATCATGAAAAGCCAACTCAGGATATGCAAATATTCATCAAAAAACAATTTTCTTGACATGGTCAAGCCTGGAAAAAGTATTTATGAATGTTTTTGAGACTATGGACGTCTAAGTAAAAATCTAACTTTAGTTTTATTATTTTTTTTATAATCTATATGCATGGAAAAATTATTTAATAATTTAAAAAAAAAAAAAATTTTTTAAAGATTCAACTCTTATCCTCTTTTTGAAATCCACCTATTTCTTATATTTCGAGTGTATCGACACTCATAACTCACCTCCCTCTTTTGAGTTTTTATTTTTCTTTTCTTTTCTTTTATTTTTAAGCCTCAACAGGATTTTATTCCCAATGAAATCTGCAACGACGATAATCGATATCTGTTGGAGAAGTTCTACGTGTAGGCCTGAGAAGCTATCATTAGCATACTGGCCCGGATAGCAGGAGATCCAGGTTCGACTCCTGGCTGGGACAGATAGATTTTTTGTTCTATTCCCTCTCATTAATTGTTTAAAATTTACGTGGGATAAAATACCACAACCAAATAAAATATTTACATTAAAATAAAATTTTTAAACGCGTCATTTCAGAATTTTAAAAATAACCCTCCGATTTTTCATAGGACGAAAAGTAACCTATTGTGTAATAAAATAAAACAAATTTTCTTCAAATAATCCAAGCTCAAGTAAGATATGTTAGCTTTTCCAAAATTAACACCATAATTCCAAAAAAAATAGCTATATGATATACCTAGAGATAGCTCCAAAAATATAATTTTTGTAATCACTTTACCTACAAATAATATACATATATTTCATATCTAATTGTACTCGACAAGATAGTTTGTTTTTCACTTAAAATGAAGGACTATAGGAATAATGTATCATGAATAAAGGACTTATAAGACAAGAAATAAAAATATATATGACTTATCAACGCATTCTATAATAATAACATCAGTTATCTACTTTGAATAGGAAAAATATTTTCTTTTTACTCAATTTTTCTAATACTTAATTTGATTAGTCACACACCTCGGGCGCCCAATATATACATATATAAAATGTTTAAATATATGGGCGCTTGAGGTGCATGCTTAAGGTCTTGGGTTAGAATCCCGCTCACCTCAAGTCCTCTTTCAGAACAATCCGTTCTTAGCAGGGTGCGCACTAATCTTGGCCCTTCAACAACGGGAAGTTAGTTTGTTCCGTCCTGAGGTTAGACTATTTTCTGAAGGAACCTTGAATATATTCCTGAAGTTTAGTATCCTCGTTTGCAGAGCTAGCGTGGGAAATGTGAACATTCGAAACATTACAGCCGAATTCGTCTTAGGTAAGCCGGTTTCCAAATTATATAACTATTATTACCTCTATAAAATATTATTATACAATAGAGTACACAATTTATAATAACAATAATGGTGTTTCCAGATGAAGTCCTTGTAAATCATCTACAACAATATTTACGAAGTTTTAAGGTAATGAAATTTCTAAATAAAATATTATGTAAGATAAAGTAATTTTGTTTATATATATATATTGTAAGTATCCAGATCTGGGAAG
>KZ807101.1:520463-535772 GCA_000696205.2 Oncopeltus fasciatus
ATTATCGTTAATAAAATTAATAGATTGTTATTATTAATTATCACATCTCACCAATAAATTATCAAAACCCAAATAATTTTGCTGAGGCCACTACAAAACAGCTTTACCTTTTCTACATCAGAATTTATTAAATATAGAGAATAATTTCAAAATGATTTTTGTTCTTTTATTTGTTTTTTTTCTTTCTAGTTAAAAATATTTTATTTCATTAATGTGTAAGTAATTTACAACTTAAAACTGTTAAATATGATAAAGTCGAATTATACGAATTACGATATGTTTCACTTCCTTATTGTTATCTGTTGGAACAGTATTATAACACCGCAAAAATTAACACACAAGAAAACCTCTGGAAATTTTTCAGTAATGCTCAAAAGAAACTGTTTAAAAAAACGCTATAGTTTCCAGATTTTATTATATTTTATAGATTTTATTTTTCCCTATTGTTTGAAATGTAAAATTGTATAGATGGAGTAGATTATAATCTAGTGAGATGCAAAAGATCAAAATCAACTGAGAAAAATAATCTAATAATACTTGAAGGATTTGTCTGTGCGGTTAAGAGGGGAGGTTATTCTAGATTACCTGATTTTATCCCTCCTCTTCGTATTGGTTCTCGATGAAGTAATGAAACAATAAATTTGAGAAGATATCCAATGGAACGCTTTGAGGGGTTGGAGAATTATGACTATATATGAGAGATTACTCATAAGCTCATTAACATAGCAAAATATATATATCTGAACATTAAAACGATGCTCGTGAAGGCAAACAGTACTATTCTACGAAGTACGTAAATAGCCAAACGGTGGAGGAAATCAATTTTCTATGTCGGCAGCTTCATTGCTAGGGATGGTGTAAGGGTCCAGGACGTGAACAGCAGAATGAAAACAGATAATTTCATCTCTATTTACTTCAGAAAGCTAAGTTGAGTAGAAAACTGAGGTTAAGTATAAAAATTACTATATTTAACATCAGCATACTTCGGCATTGGTTGACAAAGCCGAAACATGAAGAGTAACTAAAAATGAGAGTTTGTTGACCGTAGATATTATTCTAAGATGATTTTAGCTGGGGTTCGGTCAAGGTAGATCCAAAAAAAACACAAATTTAAAAAATGTATTTTTTAATAAAGGATTATCTGCCAACGTTTCGGCTTACATTGTAAGCCATCGTCAGATCTATCATGAAGATGAGAGAGGACGTCCTGTCCCTAAGTTCACATTTCCATGACTGNTTTTCTTTTATCATTCCAATGAAATCTTTTTTTTAAGAATTCTAAAGACATTGACTGTGATTATTTCCGTAGAATGACTAGCATTCATAGCATTTCCTTAGAACTAGATTTCCTTATGTCCAATATTTATTATGTGTAAACCGTTAATTTTAAAGTAATCTCTAAAATAAGGCACACTGAAGAAATAAATAAATAATTTAGGATGTGCTTCCAAATTTATTTTGAATCTAAAACCTAAAAACCAGTTTACAAAACTTATAAATAGAACAGATATATAAAGTATCGAAATCAATAAAATAAATTTGTATCCGAAATTAAAGATGAAATAACTGAGAAGCTGTTGTAGAAAGAGCTTAAAAAATAAGAAAAGAATAAAAAAAAAAAAGATCTTATCCATGCTTTCTAGGAAAGGTGAAAATAAAATACAATCAAACATTAGCTGCGATAAACAAGTGTCTTCTTCAGTATCGTTGTAAATATATACTGGTAATTCAACTTTTTGTTAGGTGTAATCTCTTCATTTATACAATATATTACTAATAAAGGGAATAAATCTCTAGGTCCTGTTTCGCTGATTTAAATTAAATATTATACCGGATGTAGCAAAACTTTGTTGTTTTTTTTTAATCCCATTTGACATTTCAGTTAGACCCCGACTCTTTTCGGAAATAGAATAACTTATCTTCGAAAATAGTTAACGAGTTCATATTTAAAGATAAATTTCATGGACAGACTCTTCTGACGGCATGTAAGATAAAATTCGCCACAATTAGGTATGCCCATCTTTAATACAACATGGAAAATCTGCTAAGAATACAATGAGCCAGCGCGATAGACTTCTGTAATTCCAATAAGCAGATTCCCCTGAAAATGCATATGTATCTTCTTCGCCAATCCTATATAGGAGAAGCGAAAAAAAGTGTCCGCTCTAGTGTATGTGTCTGTCTTATATATATATATACACTGAAATTATATCTTGAACTTATACCTTGAACTATAATTTTTTAAAAATTAATTTATACTGTAAATATTAACCAGCACATTGCTAGATACAAAAAAACATGTAGAAAGTAATTAATAATACATTTTTTAGTGGTTAAATATCTGCAAGAATAAGCGGTTTCCGTAAAAAATTTAATGAGCATAAGTTTTTGAAAGTTTAACTTTGTTGAATAGAAATATAACGTTTTCTTCCAGTAAACTCCACCTCCCCCTTATCCGATTTCAACAAGAAATGTATTCATTTCACAGTTTGCAATTTAATGTCTAAATAACGAATTTCGTTTCTATATTTTAAAAGTAAAGTAACTCGCAGAACCCTAAATTACATTCTTAAATATTTTCTATAATATGAGTTTTTATTATAAATGTTGTAAAAATATGAATGTTAGATAATTAAATCCTAAACAAAATACGTTTTATAACGCTAATAGCAAACAAATTTAAACAAATTAAATTTTGATTTTACTTTGAAGCCCTCTCGGCCGAAACCACCCACGGTTGCCATTAAATAAAAAAATTAGCGAAGTAAAAAATGGTCAATACGTAGAGAAAACCAAGACGGGGACTGGCGTCTAGAATATGATAAAGTCGAATTATACGAATTACGATATGTTTCACTTCCTTATTGTTATCTGTTGGAACAGTATTATAACACCGCAAAAATTAACACACAAGAAAACCTCTGGAAATTTTTCAGTAATGCTCAAAAGAAACTGTTTAAAAAAACGCTATAGTTTCCAGATTTTATTATATTTTATAGATTTTATTTTTCCCTATTGTTTGAAATGTAAAATTGTATAGATGGAGTAGATTATAATCTAGTGAGATGCAAAAGATCAAAATCAACTGAGAAAAATAATCTAATAATACTTGAAGGATTTGTCTGTGCGGTTANATATTCATTATCTCTTCACTTCTCACTGACGAAAGGTGAGAGATCTCCGAAAATTGTGCACCATGTGATATTTTCTTTTTGTGTGTGCCCTGCACTCTCTATCCGACCTGTTCTTGATTGCTACACATCGCAGCCGCGAGTGTTTCGTTTTCTATATGTAGTTTCTGTATATAATCGCGCGAGCACACACACTTATAATTATATTATGGTTTCTCCTATTTAGGATAGGTGAAAATTTTTTTAAATTTACTTAAAAGTCTCATAATTGTAGCAAGGTGAAAACCATGATTCCTTTATAGGAAATTTGTTGAAACGCATTATGGAGGGTGATGTTTGGCTACAAAGTACAACATAGGAATACACTAAGACATGGATGGGGAGGTGTTGCGCGACACAGGGGATCGTCGACCTTCCATACGAGCGAGGCGCTATCGGAGAACGTACTCTCAAGGCGACGTGTAACATATTCACTGGGAGGCTTTCATCTTTCTGGGAGTAACGCCTCGGCGTATCTCTGTCCTCCAAACTCAGACTACATAAATATTTTATTATGTTTACTCCTAACTGCGAGCGGAGGAAAACCACTCACATCCGTCATCCTGAGTCATTTGAAATTTCAGAAACAACAGTGACAACGGGAAGGGCGAAGGGCGAACGAACCCTGCGACCAAGGACACACACATATTCTGATTTTTCGCTTCTACTGAATTCCTTCTTTTTTTTTTTTTCTTGCATGCTACCAGCAACTGAGTAAATCTTTACCAGAAAAGTAAATAAATATTACTTCTACTAACAATTCAGTTGTTCCTTTTTCTTTTATCATTCCAATGAAATCTTTTTTTTAAGAATTCTAAAGACATTGACTGTGATTATTTCCGTAGAATGACTAGCATTCATAGCATTTCCTTAGAACTAGATTTCCTTATGTCCAATATTTATTATGTGTAAACCGTTAATTTTAAAGTAATCTCTAAAATAAGGCACACTGAAGAAATAAATAAATAATTTAGGATGTGCTTCCAAATTTATTTTGAATCTAAAACCTAAAAACCAGTTTACAAAACTTATAAATAGAACAGATATATAAAGTATCGAAATCAATAAAATAAATTTGTATCCGAAATTAAAGATGAAATAACTGAGAAGCTGTTGTAGAAAGAGCTTAAAAAATAAGAAAAGAATAAAAAAAAAAAAGATCTTATCCATGCTTTCTAGGAAAGGTGAAAATAAAATACAATCAAACATTAGCTGCGATAAACAAGTGTCTTCTTCAGTATCGTTGTAAATATATACTGGTAATTCAACTTTTTGTTAGGTGTAATCTCTTCATTTATACAATATATTACTAATAAAGGGAATAAATCTCTAGGTCCTGTTTCGCTGATTTAAATTAAATATTATACCGGATGTAGCAAAACTTTGTTGTTTTTTTTTAATCCCATTTGACATTTCAGTTAGACCCCGACTCTTTTCGGAAATAGAATAACTTATCTTCGAAAATAGTTAACGAGTTCATATTTAAAGATAAATTTCATGGACAGACTCTTCTGACGGCATGTAAGATAAAATTCGCCACAATTAGGTATGCCCATCTTTAATACAACATGGAAAATCTGCTAAGAATACAATGAGCCAGCGCGATAGACTTCTGTAATTCCAATAAGCAGATTCCCCTGAAAATGCATATGTATCTTCTTCGCCAATCCTATATAGGAGAAGCGAAAAAAAGTGTCCGCTCTAGTGTATGTGTCTGTCTTATATATATATATACACTGAAATTATATCTTGAACTTATACCTTGAACTATACCTTGAACCTATACCTTGAACTTATACCTTGAACTTGAATCTGTATCTTTACGCGGTATATTTAATATTTTACGGTATCTGTATGTTTGACGCGCACAAATTAATCTGTTTATCTAGCATACGTAATTTTCAAAATACAGGAACCAAAGTCTATATTTAGGTTTTTTTTTTAAGTGATTGAGTGATTCATTGATTGCAATGAACTCTTTTGAGGTGTGGGTAAATTTAAAGAGAGCCAAAATTAAAATATTGTCAAAATACTATTAGAGTTAGGGACAATTATAGAACAAAATGGCCAATAGATGGCGACTAACAATGAAAAACCACAATCTTTGGCAAGTTGAGGAGTCTTGCGAACTTGTGATTTTGACTCAACAGCTTCCTGTAGAACCTAATCAATATCCATTAATGGTCGCCTTTTTTTTTTTTTTTTTTTTTTTTTTTGTTCTACAGAGTAGAATGGGATTTAATAAGCTTAGAGAGTGTTCTAAAGGAAATATTAAGTATTATTTAGGATTTTAAAAAATGGAGTTCTTTGATTCTTTAATTTGATAAAAAGGCTTTTTTTTTTTTCTTTACATGCATGTATAATGAAACGGAAATCTGCTTTGTTTACTTTGTTCTTTTGCTTTCCCCTCCTTTTTTTTCTAAAAATAATGGTGATTGGCGATAGCTTGAATTCACCCCCGAGAGAGCGGTGAAGCGTCTGTCGAAGCCGCCCACGCCGACCTCTGACCCGTGAGGCCTCTCATCCAGTCTCCAACAACCCCGAGAGATATTCCCGTCCGTCACAGCCTAGTACCGCGGACAGGGGATCCAAACACACTGCTTTGAGCTGTTGACCGCAACCGCAGACTGACTGCGCCCCGTATTTCAGCTGACTGCACCCTCCCTACCTAGTTTCCTCTGGCTCACATCTGCAACTATATGGATCCTGTCAAGAGATCACCTCACATTACTTAATTATTTAAAAAATAAAACACATATTCATAAATTATTCAGAAAATTAAAAGGTGATTTATAAATGTAAAGTATTTGTAATACTGATATAATTACACCAGTAATAATTTAATTCATTTTTTCTCTAAACAAAAAACTTGAGGGAGAGATATATGTTTTTCATTATAGTTTCCACTATAACTAACATGTCTTGTCAAAAAACAAATACTAAATTTATTGATTCAAATGAGAGAAAAATAGAAAGGATCCGCTTTAACGCCTCTTAGATTAACAAAATGTCAGAAAATCTATTTTCAGCCAAATTCCATAAAATTCAGGCATGCAGGAGCAGTTTGAACAAAGCAAATTTCAAATTCAAACTGGGAGGCTGCAAATAAAAATGATCTACCATAATAATCTTAAATAATTTTAAATAAAATTATGGAAGTAGATTAGCAAAATACAACATGCCACTCAATGATAGCATAATTACTCATGTACAATTAAATATGTAAGTTATGAGTATATATTTGGTTCTACGTGAAAATGGTAAAAGTGGAAACATGATACAAAAGTAAATAAATACCAAAAAATCATATGGGTATATGTTCACGTAGGCTTCCACAGTCATCAGATGTATGTAAAGTTTTTTCCGGGTTGGACTGTGTAAAGTTTTTGATGGTTGCCGAGCTTTCGCACATCTTGTGATGGCTTCTTCAGGGCTGAATAGAGAATGAGAGCTGTCTTCAAATCCAGGGGTATTTATACCCGGCGCCAGGGGTATTTATAAGCGCCGGGTATAAATACCCCTGGATTTGAAGACAGCTCTCATTCTCTATTCAGCCCTGAAGAAGCCATCACAAGATGTGCGAAAGCTCGGCAACCATCAAAAACTTTACACAGTCCAACCCGGAAAAAACTTTACATACATATGGGTATATTTATTTTTTTAAGCATAACAATAACTTTCATGCATGGTATTATGGTATTAATAAGATGAATCAAGTATAGAATGAAGTAAATATAGAAATAATATTGCCACATTTCTTAAACGAAGGAGTTTGAAAACTGCGCTAATGAATAATAAGTTAAATACTAATTTTTGGGATACGGATTTCAGAAATTAAAAAAAACAACTCATTTTTATTTAAGCATTTAATATTGTTGCAGTTAATTATGGAGATTAAGTAATTAGAATAACTAAATACTAATATGTTTTATTCTTATTAGTCTTTATTGTTATAAACCTCAGAAAAATCCCTGAAACGGAGGAAAATCAAAAGTCTCATTTGCAATAAATTTTTATGTACTATTTTCCCGTACCAACTGCCACATCACATACCTACTTAATTCAGATATCATACAAAGACAATTAGAGTAAAAATGAATTATAATTAATAAAAACGCAACAGAAATGTAGGTAACGCAATTCTTCAAGGAGGATGTCAGAAGAAATAATTACTGTTTCCGTGGGCCGTTGATTTAAGACCTCGATTCGGAACAGAAGTCCCTCTGACAGTGGTCATATTAAATTCGCAATAAGGCAGGTACATAAATTCCCTAAGGTGGGGGTCTAATTGAGGGGGGTAGGCGTCACGTTCCCCCAGACACCCGGCCCGGTGTTTTCCCCATCGGAAGAAAGCTTTCGGGGCCTGGAACTCATAAACACGTTACGGCCAGCGGGAGGAGCTCTCACTCACATGTGGTTCTGGCGATTGGGGAAGGAGGCTGCCTACTCCGCCAATTTCTCTTATTACCTCTGAAGAGCGAGTTTCATTAGAGGTGGTGCGCCCAGGTAGGTATTAGTAGACCCTCCATCAGGGACGTGAGGAGAAGCCTTTCAAAGAGGCACTTTTAAACCCCCCCACCCCGACTCCCTCAAAATAGAAGCCTAAGAACTCCTCCATAGTGAGACTTCACTCGGGAAATGGACTTGGCTTGAGCCCTCTCCAAGGAACCTCTAGGAATAACAGGACTGTTGCTCATGAGACAGAGAATAAGTCATGCGGAGTATCTATGCGTATCCCTCAAGTAGTTAAATAAAAAATTGCTACACCGAGTAAAAAATAGATTTAAAAAACACTCTATATTTAAATAAGAAATAAATAAATAAAGATTGTACATTCATTAAAAAGTCATTTAAACAAAGGAATAAAATCCTTAGAAGCTTTAGCAAAAATAAAATTTAAAAGTAGTTTTGTCCCACTATTAATAAAATAAACATATTTATGGTTAGTGATTATGCTTGAGAAATTAGTCAGGGTTTCAGCAAGGATCAGATAAATAAAATACTCTAAAATTATTAGGTGCCAACGTTTCGACTTAACTTGTATGTCATCATCAGGGCGAAAATGTTGTAAGTAGGGATGCCCAAGGGAGGTTTCACATCACAGACTGTAGAACGAAACCGCTAAACTGAGTTTATTTATACAGTCTGCTATCTGACCCTATATATATATATCCTCGGAGATCTGTAATTGTAATATACACAACTTTTTTTTTTGTCCTTTTTACATTTTGCCTACATTTAGCCTGCATATATGTACCTAAGCAGCGATACATCAAATATATAATAAAATAAAATTGTATAGAAGGTTTTGACATTCTACTCTTTTATCATTAAACAAATCTGTGTTGAGTTTCATTGCAATAAACTAAATATGGAGTCCGCATTAGCGAAATATTTTATATGTCTATTCTATACTCTAACTTGATATAGGTAATCCCCACTCCTGTCAGTAAGATTTTGCTCAATAGCGAACCTAGCCTTCCGTTTTACATATACCAGTTTTATATATATCTTAGGATTTCCTATAAAATGGGGGGTTTAAATATAAGTAAGCCAACATTTCAAACTGGAAATCAACTCGCAGTTATAAACTCAGCTTTATGTGTAATAGTGCTCAAAGAACTTTCATTTTTTGGTAAAACTTATCCAGTTTATTCGACGTTATCCATATACATAACTTACCGTCCTCATGTACACTGTAACATTGCATTATTAGGCATATATGTTAAAATGCAGCATACTCAACAACAATTTACAAAAGTTTACAGTTTAAATATCTATCTATTAGTTATCTATATCTATCAATTAGTTATCTATATCTATCTATTATGGTTTCTGCAAATCATCTTCTATTGGCGTACACTGTCACTGTCTGTATTAAGCAAGAGTTGAATACAGACAGTGACAGTGTACGCATGTATTCGGCCACGAGGATGGACAATGTCCGAAAGCGCTCGCCAACAGAAGATGGTTTGCAGAAACCAATGAAGACGGATAATAGAAGGTATGATAGTTCTATATTCATTGGTAGTGAAAATAACCTTTTAGATTATTAGAATTCTTGTTTTTAACAATTACTATTTATAAATAGTTTTTGAAGTCAGGAATAAATATGAATAGTGCAGCTTTTTGAAGTCCCTGATTGGTATTGATGAGAAGAGGAAACATCTCTATCCTCAGGGAGTTACTTGAAAACTCCACGTCAGATTTTTCTTTTTGCCCTCAGAAAGCAGGACTCTCTTCAAGTTCGCCCGTTCTTCCATTACAGGGATGAACCTTTTTGAAATGAAAAAGTTTCTAGCTGACTCCTAACGAAACATGTAAGATCTTTTTCAAGTTGAGCCACACTTCACCTTCCCATCTCTCTCAGTGGTTTTCAACAAAACCAAGCAGTCCCTGCAATTTCATGCCTCTCTCATTTATTAATTTTTTTATACTTGTTGCTTGGCATACTACCATATCCGTTGACTTCGGAAGCAGGTTTATTTTCAGATACTTTAGAACATTAAATATCTGAAATAATTGCAAAACTTATTTATGTGAAGAACATTTTCAAGTGAAACTTCAACATTACATATGTACGAAAAAGCTTTCATCTTGAACGAAAAATTATATCTGCTTGATCTTTAGGATAAGTTGTTAAGTTTACACTGAATCCATTCTCTATTTCGATAGATCCTCCCCCCGAATAAAATAAGATGGATTCCCGACTGTCTGGCTCTGTGAAGGGCTCTTTATAAAATGTATATATGGCCAAGTCTAAACCAGTATCGGATAGGGCACTCTTGAGAAAAAATTTATATTCATATTTTCTTTGGTCCCAATAATAAACTACTGTGTAAGTAAAACCCGAAAGAGGCAATGTGTAGGCGTGCTGCTATGATTGTGACTAACTTCTTATCAGTTAGCTGAATTTACTTGTAAAAGTTGAAACTTTCGTTCATAAACAGTACTGAAATGATATTTAGTGTGCCCAATATAACCCTATTACTTCTTAAAACCTTATCATTTACTAATACTTATTTTTTTAATTTAAAAACTTTTAAATGGGTTTTAAATATTCGCCCAACATTCAAACCTATATTCTGAATTACCTTTTTTGATTAGGGTTTTAGTAAAGAAAAAAAAAGTTTTTGAAACAAAAACGTTAGAGAAGAACAATTTCCCACTCAATAATCTTTCATAAAAATAAATATCCTAACGGTTATATCACTTGTTCTTCCTCTAAACATATTCTATAATATAAATTTTACATACGTATTTTTGAAAATTTTTGAAAAAATAATTTAAAGAACAAGTTTAATAATATTTTGGCCTTTCTTTAACACCCCACTCGTCAGATTTTATCCAAAAATGAATTAATTTATTGATTTCAAATTGAAAGCGAAAATATCTTTAAAAAAAAAAATTAATAACGTTTTTGGTAAAACTTCCATATGAAATATATATTTAAATAACGACATTTTTCACCTAAAACATTCAATGTTCTTCTTAACTCTAAAAATAACGATGTTATTCATGGTTTTTCAATTTGGTCTATATCAAAACTCCTTCTCTACCCTAAACGCTATTATCGAACTAATCGATAGTTTGGAAGACTAAGTTTAAATGAGTTATTTAGCTCTCTTTATGTTAAAATAGAGTTCCCTAGTGCGCCTAAAGACAGACACATTTTGAATTGATCATATTTCTAAATTTTTGTTTTCTGGCTCCATTGCATTTCTTGTAAAAAATTTAACGTGGGATTAAATATCACAACTAAAATCATTATTTAAAAATAAATATAGGAATAAACGAGAGTCTACCAAATAGCCAACAATGTTAGCTCGTTCGAGTTTAAGACGACATATTCGTCTTACTTGGAGGTTTAGAAACGGAGTAAAGTGCTGCGAGTCGGAGAGATTATCTAGCTTGTCTCGGTGGTGTAGGGATCAGCATACAACAAAGTAGGAGACCCGAGTTCTATTCCCGGCTGAGGTAGTAAGATTTTTTCTGACTCCCTTGCATTGCTTGTAGATCTTATTTTCATTTTTTCCGTAAAGAGGAAAGTGACGATTTGACCTGATTGGGATAGCTGCCATTACAAGTCTTTATGGGAGATCTGCTAGTATTGCAGAAGTGGGGAGAGAGGGAGAAGTCGCTGAGATAAATAAATGGCTTTATAATCCGCCCCGGAGTGGATTTAGCCCCGAGAAGACATCCTCAGACCCAGGCCGCAATCCTGGGATTTGTCCTAATTGAAAGGAAGTAGGCGTGCCTTCTCTCTTCTCACTGATCAACTCTCGACGAATTAAACGCTCCTCCGATAAGGCCGCTGGGATTGACCTCCTTGCCCAGCTCCAGTCCCGCTACTAAGGAAAACGAGCTTTTCACTAATTCAAGTAGGGATTTTCTCTTCTATCCACCCCCGCCCCTCACCCCTGTACAATTTATTTCTGCTGAATTAGTAAGAAATAAAGATCTTCCCTTGCCCAGATTCATTTAGCTACAGACCCAAAAGAAATCCACTGAATCTAAAAAAGAAAATTGCTCATGATAAATTCCGTTATTCAGATGAAAAAAGCAAAGAAATTTATTTCATAAATTGTACAAGTTACTCTACCTTTCCCTTGCTAACGAATTTTTATACAATGTGTAATACAGTCAATCAAACTTCGCACTTAAAAGAGTTTAAGTGAGGGTTAGGTTAGCACATAGGATCTCTTCGGGTCTAGCAAGCCTGGTGCTGCAAGTTCAAATCCCGCCCTGGACAAACATTTATTTATTTATCTTTATATGATAAGCCATAGATTGAATGGAAACCTGTAGATGGCCCCACCGTCCATGACACTTAGTGGTAGACAGGGTGGCTAAAACTGGAGGAAAAAAAAAATAGTTTATTGCAACCTAGCTGCTTCGTCCAACTCCAGCTGTATGTTTAAAGCATAAAGCTCAAACACCGAGTTTAGTTTGTCTAGAAAAAAAATTGTCTAAAGTTCCTTATTTTTTTATTATTATTTTTTTTCCCCATTTTTCTTACATTTAGGAATTAAGTCCTTCCGCTGAGATACGTCAAAGATATAATAAAATAAAATTGTATAGAAGGTTTTGTCTTTCTACTAGGGACGTAATGGAATAATTTGTTGTTGTTGTGTCTAACACAATCATATAGCAAGTGAAAATTAATATTGTTGAAGAAAACGTTTTTTTTTTTAAAATAAAATTTTAATAAAAGAGAAAAAGATAGTCACTTGGAAACGATACAAAACGTTCATCAAGCAAGAGCTTCCTAAAATAGTGAATTTCTTTGTTTGATGAATATTTCTATTAACTCTCCAAGTTGAAGTAATCATTAATCAGAAAAGTACGTTTTCCATAAATTCTAATTTGTTAAATTGTCTTTATTATCTAATAAAGGCGATGACAAATGGTTAAAGTGTTCGAAATTCGCTCTCAGATCAATGGAAATATTGAAGGAGATCTCACTAAAAGTGTGAAGAAGTTGGTCTATCTGGCGAACTAGCGTTATCGCGAGTTGTGCCCTCGAGTGAGGAAACACTAGCGATCCCAACGGCACCACTATTCCTCTAACGTTTTGGTCACCAGCAAGATTTCGTTAATTGCTATTTCTGCCCCATAATCTACATGCGTCCGTCAGGAAGGTCAAACATGATGACCTGTTCAGAGCGCACACATAAACCCATAAGGGTTGAACTGAAAAGAAAAAGAAAGTGAACTGAGATTGGGCTCAGGCTAAGGGAGAGACTTGGAGCATGGGGGAGAGTGTCCTTGTCTGGGATCCACAAGAGGCGCAAAAACGGGGACTGCCGACAAACTCTTGGGAGAGACGAGGGTAAGAGTGGCCGACCATGTCTTGGGAAGAATATAGTTCGGAGTCACTCGAAAGTGATTAGTGATATACATAAATATATTTTTAAAGGAACTCAACATCATTCTACTGCAAAATATCCTACCACGTTTAGCGCAAATGCATATGTAAATGGATGCGTCTTTATAATGTACCACCAACATCAATTACAAAGGAATAAGACAATTTTGTAAACAAATAAAATACTTTTCTATTAAATATTCTTTGTGTAGATAAAATTAGATGCTACTGTTAATTATAACGATTATTATACAATCATGTCGTGTTGAACTCTCTTTCTAGTTGTTTTGTTTTGGAAAGAAAATTTGAATCGTGAAACAAATGTAAGTAATTATAAAATATTCTAAAATGTCTAATTCTCCATAAAGTTCGTGCAAGACTTATTATTCTTAATTTATGTTATTATTAATTATCTCAAGGCAAGAGACCACCTGGATGTATGGCCAACAAATCTCTCTGCATCCACGATAACTAACTTTCTTCTACAAAACAGAATTCTCCAAATACATTCATGGTCGGGAAACAACTGGACACTAATTCAAAGATAACTTCAGACATATGGTATTTATCCCTGATTTGACGCGCTTTCCTCCCTCTGAAAGCCGGGTTAATAGATAACATATCAGTATACATCAACTACTCATCTATCATAAAATTCTTGTTTGTCTATTTGGAAAAAAATGTTGAAGTCACAGATTGACTTTTTCCCTTAAAGATGTACTCAAATTATTATTTTCATTGCTATTCAAATGTAACTTATCAAGATTAATAAAAAAAATCCTTCTATGACACTCAACCCCAGTTCCTTGTATATATGTAAATCGACTCCTCTTGAAAGAGTACTAACTTCTTTCAAGGCCATATTAATATGAAGTTATTCTAAAACTTTTCTGCATTTCATTTCGTTCGCTTGCCGGAAAAAGTAGTAGCTGACAAAGAGTGGACGTTTGTCAACTATAGTAAGATATACTGCTTGTCACACCCTTGGCTATATATTTTTTACGGTTTACATATGGTATCTGTCAGGCGGGAGTCCTCTTAGGCATTCATTTTCATTTTTCAATTCATCTTCTGTTGATCCTAGCATTTCAAAGCTGTCCTGACATATTGGATGACACTAGTAGAATCTTAAGAGACTTATATTTTCAATAAATTACAAAAACATATTCATGTTAATTTAACAGGGAAAACAGTCGGAAAATTCCTTTCATACTAATTTCTCGAACTTGATCTTGAAAATCCAATAAAGATTCTATATTTGAATAATACAGGTTGCAAAATTCCAATAATATAGTAACAGTTAAGATTTATTTAACAAATTTTCACCTGTCCGTGCAATAATCTATTGAGTTCAATGATGTATCCTTTATTTTCTTCTTTATCTATCTTTATTTAAGTCTGAATTATCTCATCATGTTTGAAAATCTAAATGTAATCTATATTGAGATACAACTTTTATTCTCAAGCACTTTTATTTTTTTAACTATGGTTTATTATTTTTCAAAACATTAATTGAACGAAAAATATTCAAAATAAAAATTTAACAACCCTCTAAACCTAACATTATAAAGCAGTGTTATAATTTTGAAAATGTAGTTCTCTCTACGAATACAAAGAAAAACAAATTTCTAAACTACATTGAAATCGAAATTCAGAGAATTGTCTTGACATGAAAACTAAGATGTAATAAATATACGTTCAGGACTAACAAAAGTTCAAAAGATTTAAAATATCTATACAGTGTTTCTAAGTTAAGACAAATGTTATTGCCAAGGAACTACAATACCTTTAACACACTTTTGGTCTAGTCACTTACCATAGTTTAGTTAATTATTTTACACATTTTTTGAGAGTGGGAAAGGCAGATTACTAACAATGATAAAGCAAGAAAAAAAACAGTTAAAGAATAGGATTCGTCATATTAAATTTCATAAAATGGGTAAATATCAATTAATCCGATAAGCCAAAAATGACACTAATTATAATAAATGCTGAAATTGCATTCAGAATATTTTAAGTTATTAAATTTTCAAAAATTCTACTTAAATTTGAACTTTCATATTCTGGATACGACTTTATTAGGGCTAAGTAATGATTATATTCAAACTAATTTAATTATACTTATGAACCCGATAAATATAATCCTCTAGGCAATAATTTCTCTATCTTATAGTTATTATATAAATTGTCAGATATGTTCACAGCGCGGGTGGATCTTAAACCTCTTATTTCATCAAGATCTAACCAGCTGTTTTCATGAAAAATAAAAAA
>KZ807101.1:545567-558971 GCA_000696205.2 Oncopeltus fasciatus
TATATATATAAAATTTTAAATTTTGAATACAGCAAACCAATAGGTTGTTTATGGTCCGTAGTTCTTTCAATAAAATTTTCTGTAACCTTAAAGTATAACAGAAGTCATTCCAAGGGCAGTAATGTTAGGCAACCCGCACTACACAGATGTGTTTCTGTCAAGGACTACAGAGACTATGAAAAGAGTCAGAAATCAAAGAAATGATATAGAAATACTGAAATATTAATTATTAATAAAATATTGCGAATTCTGAATTTTTGTGAGGTTTTTTGTCCCTCAGATAGCATATTTTATATATAAGGAATGATTGTAACTTATGTAAATGTTTCTGTTAAAATTCCACTTATTCCAGTTTTGGATTTTTCGCAAATCGTTCTGTATTTAAAAATGAAATTAAAAACTAAGTTAGATAATGAGCAAAACTGGACTAATAAATATGAGTGTTTTTCAGAAAATTAAATTTTTTTATGGACTTCAGAGACATATTATTTTGTTTAATTCAAAAAGTTTTCAACACATAATTATTTTTAGAAAAAATGAATAATTTTAACATTAGTTAAACGACACTTGAGATCTCACTAATTAATATTTTTTAACGAAAGATGCAATGTTTTTTTTAACGTATGTAATTAATGAGATAAATCGGGTTCAGATAACAGATAATTCTGAGTCTTTAACTTAGATTAAATTCTGTTATTCTACTACGACTTATTTAAATTATCTCATTATTAAAATTATAATTACAGACATTAGTAAATTTTATCCGAGGAATGGGGTAGGGCTTTCCTGAAACCTTGAATAGGACATTCTATTAGATGAAAATAATATTCAAGCGGAATTATGTTCCAAAGTGTAGCAATCATGTAAGGATATAAGAATATATTGTAAGTCCAGGGAAACTGATATTTAACGTTTTCGCAAGCTCTTAGAATACATTCAAAAAGCTTTAATAATTTTGTTTTTAAACTCGCTAAGCATTAGGTACATGACATCTCTTACTCTGTCTAACTTGAGGTAGAAAATATGAACAAATTAACTAATGGAGCATAACTGGTGAATTTATCAATTGATCAATTTTGTTTCAACACCACTTTTCTGTTTACAGTACTGAAATGAGAAATAAATAAAACAGAAGGATTTTTTTTAAGCTACCCTAGTCTATACATACAGATATATATGTTATTTACTGCTGAAAGCAAAGCTTAGAGGTTTTATTTAACGCCGTGGCCCAGCATTTTAAATACGCGTTTAATTTATGATTGTAGCTGTATAAAAGTGAACAAGACCAAAAGTGATTCGGTCTCCCTTTTTATATGCCTAAACAGTTGCCAAGGAGATGGGAAGCGCCGGACTCGCCAGTGGAGGATATAAAAAGCAGGAAATCTAAATATAGGAAGAGAGCAAACAAACAAACCAGGCATACTAAACAAGCGGTTAGCGATGGGGGTCGCTTGGTGGGGGTGAATGCTTCACTTCGTCTCACGTACACATCCTTCAGGATTCCACTCAAAAACAGTGTTATTTTCATATTTCTGGGCGGGTTATCCTCAATACTTCTGGATTTACAAGTTTCTCAACAGTGTTAGGCTACTAATTGTCCCTTATTTACATCGCAAGCTTATAAGCTTTTCAAATAAACTTTACTTTGGAAGATGTATATGTACAACCAAAAACAAATAGTTTAATAAATATTATTTTTTGTGGTATTTAATCCTACGTAAATTTTAACAATTTTTAGTACAAGGGAAGAGAATAAAAAATCTAACTGTCCCAGCCAGGACAGGACCACAAAAAAATAATATTTGTAAAATTAAAATTTAAAAGTAAATAACGAGAGTCATTTAAACAACTTGACAATGTCAGCTCCTCCGAGCATAAAACGATATACTTGTCTGCCTCGGAGGTTAGACTCTTGACACTAGTGCGGGGAATTTAGTAACTTATCAAACTTGTCTCGGTAGTGTAAATGGAAAACGCACCGGCCCGGATGGCAGGAGATCCTGGTTCTGTCCTGGCTGGGACAGTTAATTTTTTATTCTGTTCCCTTGCACTAAAAAGTGTTAAAAACATATAGTGTTTATATATGTAATCTTATACAGCGATAAAAGTGTGCATGACTTGGCTTAGAATCTGGGTTCACATGATCTGTTCGCACTGTCCTTTCTTGAGTTAATCGTGAATAAGGGATCATTGCTTAGTCGCAACATTTTTGTAAAATATATACTCACTCCTGAGGGATGATAATCATGTCTTGAGCGTAACCCCGACTACAGATATGGAATGTGGCTTCCCGATTGATGAGATCCTAATCTGTAGAACACACAACAGCAGGTCTCTCAATGTTATCGGGGATTAAGAAATACCATAAGATGAGTTTCCAAATTTTCATACGTGTCCATAAGTGAGAAAATATATGTCTCTGAATCCGACAAAGCGCACATGTATTAGCTAGAAAACTCTAGGAAATACAATTCAACAAAAAAGAATGTGACCAGTTAGATGAGAACATAATACAATCCCTTCTTAGTGCTTTTGTAACAAAATAGGTAAATCTCCCGAAACAGCTATTTAATTAATCACTACTAATACGTGCAAAACTATTAGATGAAATTCGCTACGTTTTTCTCTTACATGGGATTTAGCTTTATTGGAGATTTTTGATTGGTGTGTTGATGTAGGCTCCTTAGGCAGATCTGTTAGTCCCGTTAGATGCTCCAAGGCTTTTACAACCAAGTCAGAACACGCCACTCAAGTTCACCAGTTCATGGACTAATGCCATTCCCTTCACTTCCAAGACTCCCACCGCCTGACCACTTCTTCTGGGGAGAGCTTAGGCATGTGAAAAGTACGAAAAATCTGCTCATACAAAAATACATAAGTTTTCATATATTCAACTATGAGGAGTATTAAGAAAATCCTAGAGCAGCAAAGAGTTACAGGTACTTGGGTTTGTTGGATCATAGAGAAAATAGCCTCACGTTTCGTACACATATCGTAAAACGTTCAACACTGAGCATTATTATCTAGCTGTATTAAAATCTAAAAGGTTATTGTCACTACCAATGAATATAGAATATCATACCTTCTATTATCCGTCTTCATTGGTTTCTTCACACCATCTTCTGTTGGCGAGCGCTTTCGGACATTGTCCATCATCGAGGCCAAATACATGTGTTCACTGTCACTGCCTGTATTCATCTGCGTTTGTATTCTGTGGGTTGGTCGGATGCGTCAGGTATAAGTAAGCCTAAGGTATAAGAACACATGTAGATGGACAATGTCCGAAAGCGGTCGCCAACAGAAGATGGTTTGCAGAAACCAATGAAGACGGATAATAGAAGGTATGATGTGTTCAAAATGTTTGTTGATGTCTTTACTTGACGCATAAAGACAAAGGGAAATAACTAAAAGCTAACTAGTTTTTATGACGACAAGCTAGCGAATAATAACAATTTAGAATTTTAACATTTCTTTAAAAAATCTTCCCCAAGACAAATATTGACCTCAAGATATACAAGTTTGATTTTGATCTATATGATTTCTTTCAAATTCAATTAAAGTATAAATACACTATTTCTCACATTAATCACAATTCGTTTAAAGTTTTTAATATAGAATTTTTTTCGGTCTTCAAAAATAGGAGAAAATAAACCAATTTTAAAAAACCGGAAATATCTATTTTCTAATGCCATTATTTCAGCTTATTTAGGATTACTTTAGGAGTTTGATAATAACAGGACTTATCTACAAATGTATTTAAGTTCATAAAAAATGTTTCCGCTCTTACGTCAATAATAACCATCATTAGATTGACGCAATCTGTGTAATCCTATCCACTGCAATGCCATATAATTCGCAGTGCCGATACGAGTTCGAAAACAGTTTGAATTTTATCACATTACCACTGTAAGAATAGTAGATTAGGAATATTATCTTTAAAGATAGTAGATTAGGAATATTATTTTTAAAGTATTGCATTGCGTTTACTGAATAGAAAGCCTAACAATATTTTAAAGTCACTAAACAAGTGAAATAAATAATGAACAAATGAATTTTAGACTTAACTAATAACAGAATTGATAAACGGTTAGTTTTCATTAAAGTTTTGAAATAATTTCAAACGAAATTCATAATCTACAATAGATAATTTGTTCTACTTCAAAGAGTAGGGGTTCAGTTACAATTTATCAATAAAAGGTGTAGTTGGTAAGTTTTATTCTCGTTGATATGAACATTCGATCAATTTGATAGAAATGTAATTAGTTTATTTTGTATAAATTAAAGTTTCATTCTAAATATATTAACAAATCATGTGATTTTCTATCTCATAATTTGTTAATATATTAGCAGTGTTTGGAATCGAGGTAAAGTTACTTATTCACTAAAGTTGATTAAAAATTCCAGCTCCGCGAAAAATTTTTTTGTACTAAAAGCTGAGCGCTTTCAGAATCAAGGATCCCATCCTCAGAGTTCAGTCATCATTAGTCAGCTTTAGACATCAGGCAAAGACACTAAAGCTTTTAATAAATAAAATTTGTGCAGAAGTGGAATTTTCATTTTCGCTCCAGTGAAAAATTAAAATTTACTTCTTCATCTTCTATGACTATTGGAGGCCCGCAAAGAATTATTTTATGTTCAAACTCTTCAAATTCCATCTACATCAATGATGAATTTGATGGTGGGATAACAGAATTTATTGTAACATTGGTAATTCATGTGATATGGTAGTCTCGGATCCTTTTGAACGGAAAAAAATGGCTAATGAAAACAATTATTTAAGCATTTAAAGAAAATGAAAGAAAAACATTTTCATAAAAAAAAAATACAATTTATTGCTAAATTTAAATTTCATAGGCGAATATTTTTTTAAAAAAAAAAAGGAGATTTTCAAGTTTTTTTTTTTCCGTGAATTTTTATAAACAATTACCTATCCAATAGATTATCTTTACTAACCATTTCTCCCCCTAAGCACTTTAAAGATAGTAGTACAATTATACATAATTTAATACTTATTATATTACTACATTTCGTTCAGATAAAAATGAAATTAAATAGTTAACTATAATAAAATATCTATAATTTACTCAATTCTACTTCTACTATCCAACAACCTAGCAACAGTGTCTTAAAGCCTTAAAATACTTGATAGTGGTAATTTCCATATTCTAAACACCCGTAGCACTGGAGAGGTTGTTATTTCAATATATATGATAAATCTGAATCATCAGGAGCCACAAAATGCATCCCATTGTTTCAGCCGTCGTCCTCCCATTTTCTTTTAATATTAATGAATTAACGACAAATATCATTTCTCGCAATTTAAACTACTTGCGTTTAATTATTAAGTATATAGGTTCTACATTTAACGAAATAAAAATTCGTTCATATTCAGAAAAACATTTGCATTTTTTGTATTTATGATAGATATTGTACAATATTTATTCAGACTTTTATGACTGGTAGCTAACTTACTACTAGTTTTAAATAGAAATAATTTGAATAGTTACAGGTTATAAGAAAGTCATCCCTAAAGCATTAATTTCTCAGGTGCCAATGCATATTTAATTGTAGAAAAATTGGTAGAAGACAAATCAATACAGGAAATTATTAATAATAGTGGCTCTCCAAGTCAATAGTAAGGGAGGTCGGAGGGACATTCATAAATATTTAAATACGGGTTTATTAAAGTTGATTGCTCAATATAAAGTAAAACGCTCGAGCACTTTAGATTTCATTAAAAACTAATAAGAGAATATTGCAAAACAAAGTTGGAATCCTGATGAAGGGAGGAAAAAAGGCAGAGGGCGGAAACCGATGGAGATTTGAAATTTGATGGACTCCTGAATAATTCGGTGCAGGATACGAAGCCCCTGCCGAAGTCCTCCGCGCCCTTGTTTATGTATGATTGAGTGGTACATCAGCCACCCTCCACGTCGCCGGGGTCCGAGAGAGGCCGGCACCCCCCAATCCAAAGTAGAATAATTCAGTAGTCGTCCGGCAGTTGTTTATGCGAACCTCTATACAGCAGTAATTGGCGTAATTGGGCAAAATAGGCAGGCTGCAGTGACCGTCACTCAATCCCATGCGTTACTTTTCCACTGTGTCACTTTCATTCAAAATTAGCGGCTAATACTCATTCACACACAGAGTATAAACATCTTACATCAAAATACCTCTCATGAATACTAATCTATACATATTTATAATTTTTCGTCTATGATTTTTTATTTATTTTTTTATTTATCAATTTTATGACTTGTTTCTTGTCAAAAATACCGACCTACCTATTTCGAGATTATTGTGTTTTTACTGTAATGTTTCTTTTAGATTAGATTAATCAAAAT
This sequence comes from Oncopeltus fasciatus, assembly GCA_000696205.2. Taxonomy (NCBI): domain Eukaryota; kingdom Metazoa; phylum Arthropoda; class Insecta; order Hemiptera; family Lygaeidae; genus Oncopeltus; species Oncopeltus fasciatus. The sequence goes on from KZ807101.1 coordinate 551,912, forward strand.
TTTCCATTTTCCACATACATATAAAATGAACTTCAGTATAAAATTTCATTTTCTTCGTCTAGATTCTACAAAACGTATGTAAAAACCGTATTATAATTGAAGATATTAGAAAAAGTAGCCGAGAGAGAGAAATAATTTTGCTATTAGAAATTCCTTCTACAATGTAAAGAACACAATGACATTTAAATTGCGCAAAGGATTCTCTCTTACTTTGCGTTTACCTCATCTGGGTGTATTTTTCACGTTGATACCTTAACACGGCGAACAAGAAAACTTTAATTCGTCACCAATCCCATATGGTTAGTTATTTTATTATTATACGTGTATATATATATATATAAGGTATGATGTGTTCAAAATGTTTGTTGATGTCTTTACTTGACGCATAAAGACAAAGGGAAATAACTAAAAGCTAACTAGTTTTTATGACGACAAGCTAGCGAATAATAACAATTTAGAATTTTAACATTTCTTTAAAAAATCTTCCCCAAGACAAATATTGACCTCAAGATATACAAGTTTGNTCGGCATATATCTCTAAGCCTTCTTTGTCACTATATATATATATATATATATATAAAACTGGCGGCTGCGATATATATAATAAATAAGAACAGGTTGGAGAAAGAGTGTAGTGAACAAACAAAACGAAAACGTTTCAATGAGTAAAATTTTCGAGTCTCTATTCACTCCTCACTGACGAAGACCACGAAATCTCGCCAAACATTTCATACTCATTGTGACTTCTACTTTCTTTTTTTTTTTTTTTTTTTGTTCACTACACTCTTTCTCCTACAAGTTCTCATTTATAATACTTATATATGTGTTTTTGTGTTTGTTTGAGCACCAGTATACACATTAATTCCAATAAATTAACTAAACTATTATTTCAGGTTTCTGCAAAACATTTGATTGGTTCCTTAACACGCTGATTGTCATGGAAATTTTTTTAAGTATGACCTATAATGACAATTCGATTTAATCACATTGTATTAATTAAAAAAATTCCAGAGCATAGTTACCATCAAAAAGCAAGTAAAAAAATTTTTTTTTAAAGTAAAAGGTTTTACGAATTTCTCATAGTTGGCTTCTTTAACAGAAATTTCTTCGCGGATGCCAACTAAAAGTTAATACGCGTGCAGACACGCTTGGACGTGACACTTCTCTAAATGTGACTCATTGATAAGCCTCCATATTCGTCAGTAGTATATCAATCATTGTCGAGAACATCACATTTACGTATTTTTCCGGCGTAAATTCAATTGAAAATATAATTATCAAAAATCCAATGAGATATGCATGCCAGCATTGGTTTTTTGTTCTTCGTTTCCAAGAACCATCTATAGATATATTCGAGTTTAATCGTAACTGAAAAAAAAAAAAAAAAGTAAATACAGAACGAGATAACTCGAAGGTGGCAGTCAACGTGTTAAGAGTTGGATACAAGCGAGAGAGAGAGAGATGTTAGAGAAACACTTCCATTAGTTAGACGGAGGCCGAACTGAAAAACCGTTAGTATCATGGTTTTATTAGAGTTATAAAAAAGATTATTAAACATAAAATACTAAATTCCATAATATTTACTTTCTCTAAGATTAGAAAGCAAACGCATATAAAGGAAGATATTTAAGGATGTAACTAAGAGCATCCCAAACCCACCTATAGATCTAGAGCTAGCCAAAACAACTAAACCTTTCTATCTTCATATTCTTTTTGGATTATAAGATATATTATTGAAACTTGGAATATCTAGTTAGCTTCGAAATACCTGAGCTTGAACAGACCTTTGAAACATGTTTCAAATACATTGTTATCATGGATACTTCTATCCACATTGGCTATTATTACAGTTTGTATTTATAAAGTTGTTAATGGGTTGCTATTCTTTAGGATGTATTCTTAAATGTTTTGCCAATTCATAACTTTTTTTTCTGTAATGTTGTCATCCATAAAATGCTGAAATTAATGACAATGAACCATGTCCGTGAAAGAAATAAAACATGGGTAAAACAGGCAACCTATAAACCGCTATTTATCATTCATGACTGTAGGCTTACCATCCAATCAGAGGTATATCATTCTCAAGGTTGCATTCTCTCTTTAGCAACAAAGGCTCTCAGAGCTAGACGCCATATAATCAGCACGCGAGAATTTCTAGTTGCTAATGTGTAATTTTAGTATATTGAATACGGCACGTGTAGAGATCGTGTACACCTGGCAAGCTCGCTGTAGAGCACACTGCGGCTAGAGCACAAATATTTTTCGCCCTTGGTTATATTTGTGTGTTTGTTTCTTTTGTGCGAATATTTTTTAGGCTGGCTAATTAATGTGGCCGCGGGAGGAAAGTGTGCCAAACAAACATCTTTAACGTTCGGTTTATATCCTCTCGGATCTAAATAGTTCAAACTCATGACCTACATTAGCAGGAACCGAGTTTTATCCACTGGAACTTAGTCATAAGCGTACATATGAGGAATACACACTTTATTGCTTCAAAGAGTTCTTGGTCCTGATCATGGTGTCCTGTAGAATATAGTTCGAACTCGTTACCTACGTTAACAGGATTTGAGTTGTTTACTTCAGTGGAACTTAGTCTTAAGCGTACAGATGAGGGATACACACTTCATTGCTTAAAAGAGTTCTTGATCCTATAAAATACAGCTCGAACTTCCATACAATATAAATTCCTCCCGGTCAATTTAAATGTGTTCACTTATCTCTTAATCAATTTGAGGTTTCAAAATAATTTTACTTGTATTATTAACATCCAAAGAATCCAGTCCTTTCAATCCAAAATCCTCAAAATAATTGAAAATGTTCCCTATTACATATCCAATTCTTCTCTTCACCACGATCTTAATATCCCTTTTGTTCAAGACCTCATTTCTTCCCGCTTCACCCATTTCCACAGTCAACTACCATCCAACCCACAAGCACAGACCCTGTCTTTCACCTCCAACCCCTGGCCACGTGACCTCCTGGGGACATAGTCTGTAAATAATTTAAGAGTGGTGTCATTGGTCACCTTCTCTCCTTATGTGATTGTCATTGAATGTATTATTCTCTTTTCATTGTAATAAAGTTACAAAATGTTTTTATTTAACAGAATATAATAAATAAATAAAATTTAAAAAAAAATACTTGTACTATTTATTGTTTTTTGTAGTTTTAAGGCACTCAACTGGTATGTTCATCAGTGCCTATTTATTTTAATATCTGATATGTTTTTAAAATGTATATATTTACTTTATGGAAATTCCTATTTAGGATAATTATACCACTGTTTTTTTTTATAAATTCAGTAGATTTTTAATTAAAAATAATGACTTGTTATTTTTCGCCTAGGCTTTTTACCTTTTTTAAGTTAAAATAAGATCCTACAAAATACGTTTGTTTAATATTTCAATTCATGTTTGAGAATAAACGACCAATAGCAGCATTACCCTCTCATTTTGAAACAGTCCAGGTATATTTAAAACATGGACCTTTTAAGATGTCTTAAGAATGGATCTATTCGCCTTATAGAGGAAACATTTATAACATTTATAAAAGATTAAATGCTAGGGAATAGAATTTAAAAAAAACCTAGATCTACTGCTATCCGGGCAAGCGCGTTATCCACTTATGCCACCGGGAGAGTCAGATAACTTATTTAATCCCCAGCACTAGTGTAGAAAAAAAAAAAAAAAGTTATACATTCATGTTTTTTTTTTTAAATGTATTTACTATGACGGAAAAATCGATGACTAAAACGTCAGTGGAGAACATTTTGTGCCATATTTTTATGACAATATTATCAAACTTCCAACGTACAAAACAATATTATTAAATTGTAATAAATTAAAAACCGCCCTCATCAGCATATATTTGGCTGCTATATTGTAACCAAAACTCAGTAATATTGCCTTAAAAACAGTAATAATAAACTAGCAGCTTATTTGGTATTAAGATGGATTACACAAATTTCTATAAAAAAAATGGATTTTTCATCTGTTAAAACTATTATATAAGTTATAGTTGAAAATAAAATAACAAGATTGCTTATTGTATTACAATATTGAATAATTTATTGTATAACTAGATTTAAATAGAGTTTGTTATTAAAAGAGGTTATAGTTCTTAAATAAAACCGAATGGTGTAATATACTACAGTTTAGTATCTAAAAATAAGGAAACACTTCGAAAACAATTTATTTATTATTCTTGATTACAATGAATATTTTTATCAATGGTCCGATCTATCTATATATAATGTCACTTCAAATGAATAAATAAGAGAATAAATAAATTTAAAAAAAAATACTATTCTCACCCTCTGGAGGAATATAAGTTTAAAAAAAAAAAAGTCCAAATGGAGAGTTTTTTTATTTATTATTATTTTTTGTTTACCGTAGATATTATTATTATTAGATGTTTTTTAACTTTCAATTTTAACTTTTTTTTTAATTTGTATTTTTTTGGATCTACCTTGACCGAAACCCCCTCCCACCAAAAAAATCTAATAATAAAGAATAAACTTTTCAAAAAGAGTTCCACGGTCTCCAGAAATATCCATAAATAAGTTTGGACACGATCTAGCCCAGAAAAAGTATTTATGGATATTTCTGGTGACTGCCTAAAAAAGAGAAAGGGTTTTCTCCTTCTTTCTTTACTTTTACACAAAGAAAATCCATTATAAGAAATTTATGGTCCCATTTATGTTCAATTATTGTGTATGTAAAATAAGCAAATTTAAAATACATGTTTAAATCGGAAGCCAAGAAAAACTTCTAGTGAATCCGAAGCTATTGACATTTCGATTTTCGGCGTATTTTTTAAAACATTTACTTCAATTTGAAGAGAGGATTATCTGACATTCGATTTTGGCAGTTAATGAATTAAAAACTAATTTGTAATAAATAAAAAATCCCTCACTTCATAAATCTGGACGGTCTAGAAATTCACATCCACATTTTTTTTCAATATTTTCCCGAAATCTACCTGGTAACCACCGATAAATTACCAAATCACCAAAATGTAAACACACGACAATGTCCTACCTATAAGCACGTTGACTTATTTTTTTTTTGCAAACCATCGGATGAGATCGGTCAGCTTATACCGGTTGTGGAGGAAGGAGGTATGTAACTATTGGGTTATATAAAGAAATTAGTGAATGAATACATGATATAACCACAAAAAGGTGGAATGGTCAACCCCTCAACTAGAAGGACAGATGTCAACAGATGTTATGAAATCGTCCACCGGTCAGCTGGTCTTATTTTTGAACTCTCTACCGCAGCCTCCTGTCCACTGTATGACGTCATACCATTTGGCTTCCTTCCTAGCTATCCGTTTCCTCTTCCCCAAAATATTTTTAACGTATCCTACGCTAACCACATGTCTTAAACTTCTAAATCCTTTATTATTTTTTTTTTAGAAATAAATCTCTATTCATTTGTCCAGTAGGTGAATTGTGCGTTTCTTCCTCTTCTCGTGGAATCATTCATACTTTCCAGGCCCATCCTAAGGTCTACTTTGCATCAGAACCATCAAGCTAAAGAAAAATTTTGAAACGTTAATAATATCAATTTTGAGAATTTTGATATGCATACAAATTTATTACAACAAACCTACTTCAAAATTACAAACTTCTTCCAATATGCAAGAACGTTTAAGTTAAATAAAATAAAACTAAAAGCAAATATATTTATAAATTAGAGCTAGAAACAACCAATCCACTACCGAAACAAGAAAATTTTAATGATATAATTTATTTGGCCAAAAACATTTAATTTATCATTAGTATTATATAATACAGTGTATATATATGAATTAAGAGTGTGTAATTTCGTTATGTACTCCTGAAAACCCCAGCCCTAATTTCCTAAAGTCCTAATTGTATTGGGAAATAATCTGGTGCCCATAATGGTGTGCTAAAACCAAAAACGAGAGTCGCGAATAATATATCTAACGTGTTTTCTAATTGAGCCTTATTGGCCTCTATTAGGACAGTAAAAGTATATATTAACACACATAAGAATATATATATTTAGGATAATTATACCACTGTTTTTTTTTATAAATTCAGTAGATTTTTAATTAAAAATAATGACTTGTTATTTTTCGCCTAGGCTTTTTACCTTTTTTAAGTTAAAATAAGATCCTACAAAATACGTTTGTTTAATATTTCAATTCATGTTTGAGAATAAACGACCAATAGCAGCATTACCCTCTCATTTTGAAACAGTCCAGGTATATTTAAAACATGGACCTTTTAAGATGTCTTAAGAATGGATCTATTCGCCTTATAGAGGAAACATTTATAACATTTATAAAAGATTAAATGCTAGGGAATAGAATTTAAAAAAAACCTAGATCTACTGCTATCCGGGCAAGCGCGTTATCCACTTATGCCACCGGGAGAGTCAGATAACTTATTTAATCCCCAGCACTAGTGTAGAAAAAAAAAAAAAAAGTTATACATTCATGTTTTTTTTTTTAAATGTATTTACTATGACGGAAAAATCGATGACTAAAACGTCAGTGGAGAACATTTTGTGCCATATTTTTATGACAATATTATCAAACTTCCAACGTACAAAACAATATTATTAAATTGTAATAAATTAAAAACCGCCCTCATCAGCATATATTTGGCTGCTATATTGTAACCAAAACTCAGTAATATTGCCTTAAAAACAGTAATAATAAACTAGCAGCTTATTTGGTATTAAGATGGATTACACAAATTTCTATAAAAAAAATGGATTTTTCATCTGTTAAAACTATTATATAAGTTATAGTTGAAAATAAAATAACAAGATTGCTTATTGTATTACAATATTGAATAATTTATTGTATAACTAGATTTAAATAGAGTTTGTTATTAAAAGAGGTTATAGTTCTTAAATAAAACCGAATGGTGTAATATACTACAGTTTAGTATCTAAAAATAAGGAAACACTTCGAAAACAATTTATTTATTATTCTTGATTACAATGAATATTTTTATCAATGGTCCGATCTATCTATATATAATGTCACTTCAAATGAATAAATAAGACGTAACAGGACCCCC
>KZ807101.1:558989-572093 GCA_000696205.2 Oncopeltus fasciatus
CCTTCCTATTAAAGGTTGGAAGATATATATTATATAGTGTATAAATAAATATAGTTTACATTTACTTGTTGTTAAGACCCGATCCTACGTTTTCAAACATCAGTAGCATACATTTGTAAATAAAGACGATTAGATTTCTTTGGAGCAGCTCTTAGCAAGTGGAAAGAGAAAATAAAACAACTTTACAGCAGGTACTTTTATAACAAAACCCAGACTTTTTTTTTTTTTTCGAAAACCGGCAAAATCAACTATGTATTTCTTGTAATCCTTACATGGGTTATACAAGAAAATAATATGAAAGATTTTGGGTGGGGGACCTGGCTGGACTTATCTGACTTTTAGGTGTGCATTATCCTTGAGATATACTTATAAGTAAATTGTAATATACTTTTCCCTTTGCCAATTTACCTAAATGACCTTTGTTTCCTAAATAAAACTGGAACAAAGAAATAATAAAATATGAACAGGAGATTGTAAGTTATAGTGTATCTTGAGGGAAGACGGTGCAAAAAGGACATCACAAGATCAAAATATACTATGCAGACGCACACACACAAAATGTGTATTTTCTGTATAGAGGTATTTTCTAGATGTAAGGATGAGATATTATTAGTGGGGTATATAAAGCAGACAAAGGAGGAAGAAGCGAGCAAATAGAAGAGTCCCAGCCACTTGTAGGCCCACGAGGCAAGGACAGAGAAGGTGAGGAGAACGCCAATATGGGACCCGCCCAAATGTTTTCTGCCTAGCCTTATCACTTTCAGGCCAAGGTTAGAAAACAAACAGATCACCAACCCTTATTTTTATCAAGTCTTCCTCCATTTTTCTTTTTCTACTTTTTTTTTTTAACGATTTTTAATTCATATACACACACAGCATGCATTATTACGTTCATTACAACTGCTTTCAACTTATAGGCAAATAGAATCTTCAATGGTTAGCCCACTTCGACCTCAAAAAGTTTTGAAATAAAATTAATTTAAATATGATGAAATAGAGAGATTCAGAGAGAGAGAGAGAGAGAGAGAGAGAGAAAGAGAGAGAAAGAGAGAGAGAGAGAGAGAGAGAGAGAGAGAGAGAGAGAGAGAGAGTGAGAGATTTTTCTCTTTAGAGAACCTGCAAAAAATAAATGGCTGTAATATACGCTGGATTAAAAAAGGAAAATACAATTTCACTTTATTTAAATAATTAGTGAATTCTTTCCCCAACATTTTTAATATAATTCTTATGAAACATCAATAAACCATTAAAAGGTAAGAAGAAAAAAGTTAGGCAGCAGGATTCTTCATAAACCTTAAATGTGTGTGCTTTTATTTCAATCAAATTTTACTTAAGCGTTAAGCTTATTAAAGAAACGTTTGGTCGGAGAGCAGCAAGTTGTTAGATATTCTTTTAGAAGTTTTATGCAAAGAAGAGGGTGGAAAAGTTTAACAAAGTTATAGGATATACATTTGGTAGAGAACTTGGTCGGCGCACCAATGAAGTGGAATTGGCGGGGAAAATGCGATCTTGGAGGATAAAACTTCACGGAGAGCTACAACTTTCCACATAACCGAAGCCTTTACGCTCGAGGTGATACCTTTATTTTGATTAGTTATTCTGAAAGCTAAGAATTAGCAATGTTTAAGTTTTTCTGAAAGAAATATTTAAAAAAGAAACTTTATAGAAGGTGAAAGATAATTCCGTCATAGAAGAACGGTGTAAATAGGGCAGATATCACATTAGTGAATTATTATTGATAAATAGTAATACTAAAACATTTTAACTATGAATTATGAATAGCATTTATTAATTATTTCTAACATTAAGCCACCCTAACTCTTTTCTGATTAAGGCTTTTAGCAAACACGGATAAACTGAAGCATCAGCGATGCCGTATCAGTTATTCATTAGGAATTATTAATAAGCATGCACTAATTATGAAGCCAAACCCATTGAAAGTAATTCTCCGTCTTTTCTTTTAATCCCCATAGGCCCTTTCCGCCTGCAAAATGTTTTTCTAGGCCGAGGGGGGGGGGGGAATGGGTTTTTAAAAATTTATTTTATTAATGAATCTTTATTTATTACATCCTATTATTTGACAACTTGCAATTTGATGACATAGAAAAATTAGAATAGAAAAAATTATAATAAAAAAAATAATAAAATATATAGGTTAACATTATTGTGCAGGGAGAAGGGGCCCATCGACCCCACTCCTAATAAATTTAGGCATTAAGGCCCAGGAGGTCGCAAGGCCATCTCCGTTTAAGTCGCAAGTGGAATGGGTCTAACAGTTGAATTTTATTCTCAGTCTCTTAGTTGCCGTTAAACACTAACTCAGTGACTGAAAGGTACGAAACAAACTCGTATTAACTATTTATGCAACGCAGTATGTGAGTTCAAAGTGGACGATGACAAGGCTGCATACTTAGATTTCAGTTTGAAATTATAAAACTTGAATAGGACAAAAATATTAAATTTTTCGGAATAATTTAAATTGGGGATCACAAAAACTAAAAATTGATAAAGGAAAGGTTATTAAAGCAACAAATTTTTTTTTTTTTTTTAATTTTGAACAAGAAACATTTACAAAAATATCATGGGCTTTTGTTTAGTAGCAGTTAGGTACGTCGGCCAATCTTTTGGGGTAACGTAACGCTCAAGTTATTTTTAAAAAAATACAAAAGTGGGTTATGAAAGGCTTGTCTAACTTAAATGATAGGTCATCAATGATAATTATACCTGCCGTCTGGTATAATTTGCCACGTGGCAGTCCTGTGGTAGTGAGGATTTTGTCAGCCACCAAGAGCTTGGAGAGGACAAGGGGAGAAATGAGGTAAACACTAACGCTCGAATCTACTACTATTAGTAATATATTGATGAGTAAGAGAGAAAGGCAGAACAATGAAAATACATAAATGTATGCCTTTATTAACACAGGCAGACACACTTGTGCCTGCATCATGGATCATAGCGGGAATAATCTTGAATTGTTTGTATACCTTGAGGGAAATCTGCTTACAAAAGAGCCCTGGTTCCATGCAACTTTAATGGAAAATTTAAGTTCAAAACAAAGTGCAAAATAAATTTCCAAAAACAATTTAAATTAGGTTCAATCAAGAGTGATTTCAATTAATTAACAAAGTTTTCATATGTACTGACGCTTATGTTAAGAAGTGTTATGCCTCCGTCATTTTCTTTACAACGCGTGTTTACAAAGCATTCGAAATGGCAGAGATATTGTCAAATAGAGACAGTCGAAACCCATACAAATGTATCGTTCATAATGAGTTATTCATTTCCTTTGAAATTCTGGATATGAATAACTTGCTAGATATTAGTTCTAGCAATGTTATTTATTTGAATTGAGAACTGTTTTGTTGTTCTTTGGCAGAAAATACTCTTTCTTAAGAGAGCCAATTGAGAAATGCCAGGCATACTTAGGCATAAATATAGCAGAGGGAAGTCTTTGAATATCTTGAAAACACACAAAAAATACTGAATTTATCGTCACGAAAATAAAAATACAAACATGTAAAAAAAAAAACGTTATTTATATTAAAGGGGTGATATCTAAGACAAAATTATTATTTCAGAACGGAAATAGAAACTATCTTTCCCTCGGACTAGTAAATATTTTTATTTTTGGTGAAGTCTCCGTTTGGGCGTCTTACAATTTGTGCCAGTTAGTATAAAGTGAAAGAGAAATGTCTGTTTTTGATAATTAGATAATTTTTCAATTATTATTTCTAGAAGTTTTAGTAGGCGCAGTCTATCTTAGTAATAATTAATAATTTTATAGTCAGAATAGCGTATTTAATACATTACAGGCAGTTATACAATTTTTAAAAAGAATAAAGTCGGCATTTATCGGCATTTTTCAGCACTTGTGTGACTTCAGTAATGTCTGGCGTAGGCATGGGGGCAGTTTTGGTTTAAGGGAGGAACAGTAGCTTATGCTATAGGTGTTTATAATAGCGTGATCAACTATACAAAGCAAGCCTTCTACGACCCCAAATATTATTAAATGTTACGAATTAAAAAGGACTCAATGGTAGAAGATTAGCTGCAGTAAAATATTTTACATTTTAAATGTTGGAATTTTATAATTGTTTCACTTTCTGACATACTTAATATTACAAACATTTTGTTTTTCTAATCAATGAAGTTATATTACATTATTTAGTTTCAGATTTGCGGCAAAGCTAATCTTGAAAACCTATTCATTTAATTAATGTTTTACTCTTTTTTCTACACATTACTTCTGTTTAAAAAACTATACTAAGAGAAATAAAGTTAATTAAATTAATTTTATTATATTTATCCATTTAAAACATATTATATTGATTTTCTTAAAATTCTCCTGTCCCACTTTGTTAATAATTTTACTCCTGAATGTGATTCCACCCGTACCAAAACAGTGTGTGAAATTATAAAAATGTAAGACACGACTGCTTAATTCAGTGGTCTCGATGTTCGAATTCATAAGTTCTTAAAAAAGTTAAGTTTAAATTTAATATTTTATTCCATTCCTTATACACTAAAAAAGGATAAACGTTCACCTATCGTAGATATATCAATAAAATTCGGCGTTATCGTAAATTATATAGAACATAAACGTTAGAAAATTTAAAGTTATACCCATTATCATCCATAAAAATTTTCTTTCCTAAATAACAATGAAATTAGGACTATAAATTTTAGTATGAACTCTTCCTTTTTCTTATTCTATTCCAACCTGAAATCAATGCGCTCAATGACCTGCAATAGGAAGCTAAATTGGTTTCTATGTTTAATAATATTAAATCCCGCTACACACTGGGAATCACAGTTTTAAATATCTTCCTTAATATATATTTATTTGAAAATTATTATAAAAATACATTTTAGACCTACTTTGTTCTATAAAATTTTTTCTTATTACAAATAATAATGAAAATATTTAGATTTTAAATTTTCCAGTCCCTGTAAACACCCCTGTCTCTCTTGACCGAATCTGCAATTAACCATTAAATGGTTTGCAAATAGAAGTTTAAATTTTGAATTTGTTCCCATTATTTTAAAAGTTGTTGGTTCTATAGCACTTATAGAAGTGGGTGTGTACGTGTGTGTTTAGTGACGTCATCTTCATAATTCTTAATTTTTTCAGTTTATAGGAACGTATGTTTCATTTTGTTTTATTTAGGATAACTAAACTTGCTCGAGTAAAGTAACCCTACTTTTGTTAAGGGATACACATCTTCCAAACCTATTTTTGCATATGTTATTTTAATTTTAATTTCATACTAAACTCATGAATAAAAAATTATATATATATATATATATATATANTTGACATATATATAATTTTGAATAGGCATATTTCTATGGAAGTTGGTTAGTTGTCGAGTATTATGGAGAAATTAGTCAGGGATTTGGCCTGGATCAGAAAAATAAAATACTCCAAAATGATTGGGTAATTATTTAATTATTGCCGACGTTTCGACAATTGACGACGTTGATGAACTTGTAAGTCATCAACAGGGCGACAATAAATAACTAGCCAACGATTTTGGAGTATTTTATTTTTCAGATTCTGGCCGAAACACGCGACATATTTCTAGTAGTAGTAGTAGTAGTAGTAGTAGTAGTAGTAGTAGTAGTAGTAGTAGTAGTAGTAGTAGTAGTAGTAGTAGTAGTAGATCATTGAAGGGCAATCAACTTCTAGGTTATCACGCCCTATAAATACCCTTTAATATGTTTACTATAAATTTTGTATATTACTATATATGTAAATAGACATATTTCTATTTTGTCCAATATACGAAATTCATAATTAAACCCAAATAACTGTAAATAACTAATCTGGTAGGTGAGAGGGTGAAAACTAAGTGAAGCGGCGACCCCTTGTTTTGCATTTATGGCTGGAGGTCTGGCTCAGAATCTACGGTCCTGCTGCTACCGGCCGCAGGGAGCAAGAAAAGGCCGCTTATCTTAAGGGTGCAGGGTCTTGAAATATATAGTTTGGAGGGGTGAATATTTATGTATGACCGTAAAGTTGATGTAGGGAGAACTCGAGGTGGTCTCTAAGGCTAAGTCTTCCCTCGGACAGTGCGTCTTTAGTAAAGATCACTCACTTTATTTATTAGTATCAAAAGGGATAAAGAAAGACTGGAAAGATTCTCACTTAGGACGATTTATTATCGATTAGTGGTGTACATCATAGAAAACATTTGTTAAGAATTAAATATTTGTGAGTTCAAAGTGACGTAAATAGTTATTAAATAAATTAATGAAAATTCTAAATTTAACGAAATTCCTAGCTTCCAATCAAACTCTGTAAGATACCTCGGTTTCTGCATGGACTCAAGACTTACCTGGAAGGGACACATAAGGCAAAAATGACAAGAGTTTGACAGGTGCTACAGAATATTATGTAGACTACTCGGACGAATATCGAAATTATCAGTACACAACAAATCAACAAAATACAAAACTATTCTTAAACCTATTTGGACATACGGTATAGAACTCTGGGTACCACTAAACCTTCCAACTTCCAACGTAGCCAATCCTTCCAGTCCAAAGTCCTCAGAACCATTGTAAATGCTCCCTTTTTTGTTTTTATATTACCCTTTACAATGACCTCCAAATCGGCCTCGCAAAGACGTTATTCCCTTATGTTTCGAAACTTTCATTCCCGCCTCATGGAACACCCTAACCCCTCTTCCAAAACCCATCCAGATAATCCTCCACGCCAATTCAAGAGAGTAAGCCCACGGAGATGGCCCCATGATCTCCTACAAGTGAAGAACTAAGTTAATTATGATATATATTTAATTTTTTGTATCTGTTATCTTAGTTATTTTTCTTTTTGAGTTGCGGCAATGGCCGTTCTCTTCTCCATGCTATATCAGAGCCAAATGACAATATAGTCTACTACAATGAAACAAGAAAAATCTGCTTAGATTACGCAGCTCCTGCGTGATGAACTTTTTTAAAAAAATTTCGATTCCTCAACGTTTCCAGTAAGAGTAGCTATAAGTATTGACAGTTTATACTATGTGAAATTGGATTTCTCCAGTTGAAAAATTACGAACACACACACAAATGCGTGTATTTAGTATTAGTAGGTTTCCTATTTCAAAGAGTTGATAGTATTCAGTTTTGGTTTGTAGATAGAGAGAATTAGGAGCAAATATTTCGTTATTATTACAGTTATGACAATATAATTTGTTGAAATTTTATATTGTTAAGAAAATTATTATAGAATATGATAATAGGAAAAAATTGGATTTTAGAACTTTATGCTCAATGAAATTCTTACTACGAACGCATATTAAGGAAGAAATTTACGAATTTATTTTTAATGGGAGAGCACTTCCCCCTTTCTGTTTACCCGGCCAGTCTAGAACAAATTTTAGTGGAGATACCTTTTACACTCATAGTTCTCTTTACATCATGTAAATTAGATTTATTTATTTACTTTAAGATCTCATTATAACTTGGGAAATCTGCTTAGATTGCGCAGCCCCTGCGTGAGGAACATTCACCCCTCTCTTTTATCAGTGAAAAATTCCTGGGTGGGAAGGAAGGTGGAAAGGCGAATGTGCGGTTCAACGAAGACGTTACTCACGGCTCACTCAATCACTCTCTCTCTCTCTCTCTCTCTCTCTCTAATGACCTTCATTACGGACTTTGATAAGGTAAATTTGGTAATATGGTGAATTAAGTTATTCGCGGCGGCGTCTCCTCACCCCTCTTCCTCTCGCCCCCACGGGATTATCAATAAACAGGCGAGGGGGGGTGGCGAGAATAACCAAACCTTCGACAGAAATAACCTCCCATTCACCTGCCCCCTCCCCCTCCAGGCAGGAGAGATCCAGGAGGGGCCCTTTATTTACGACTGCAATACAGGGTGTGGCAGGCCTATTGAAACGTCACCTAATGGATTACGTTCTCATAAAGTTATAAGAACTTTCTTAACACTGCCTAATAAAATGATTTATAATAAAACCAACCCTTGATTAATGTTCAAATAAATAACAAAAAAGGAAAAAAAAAAAAAAAAACGCATAAATGAAAGTTTGGGAAGTTAATTTAAATACTGAGGTATTAATAAAGCGTTTAAAAAAGTTACATGAGAGTTTTACTTATTTCTGACAATTAAGTTTCTTGAAGGGCATGCTAAGAGAGAATAATACCTTCTTCTTCTACTTGTTTGAATTTTCGTAGAATTGGCATAGAACATAATATATATTTAATATATATGTGTNACACACACACACCCATATATATATATATACATACATACATATTAGCAATAATAGCATTTGACATGGTGTCTTTCTTGAGGATAGGGTTAGGCGTAGAGATCAGCTTACGCTCAATTCTGAATCCTCAAAATCCTTTTTTTTAACGAAAGGACGAGTGTGTGGCACAAAGTCTAGTGTCCTGAACCTTCCTTAGAGCCTTCAACACTCGGGAAATGGATTTCATACTAACCCAGCAGATTTTCCGTAAGGAACCGAGTCTATAAACGTCAAATTGCTACTTAAAAAAAATAATAATAATAATAATACTAAATTCACATCTTTACCTTACCTACAATTAATATTTCATGAAAATCAGAACTTTTCGGTTAAATATTTTTACAATTTTACTAAAGTAGGTGAGTAAGAACCAAATCAAATAATAAAAACATGGGAAATACATTTGCATGGATTCCCGTCTTTAACCGTTTAAGATTAAAACTTATGATCCTCCTTAGAGTTCACATGAAATTGAATAAATATAACATAATTCCTAGAGCGTTCGTGTCTCAGAGTTCTGGCATAGTTGGCGAAGTTAAAGTTCGTCCAGTTCCATTGGTGTTTAGAATTCTGCCTATAAATTGTCCCGGAGGGATATTGATACTAATGGATACCAATGTTGAATGAGGCGCTAAAAAAAATCATCCTTTAATTCATTCTGTACAGCACTATCCTATAAATTGTATAAATGAATTACGTTTGAAAGACCGGTACTTCAACTTAAAACATCAAAGCCGGACTTGTGATTATGATTTTTAAGGTTAATATAAAAGTTTGGGAAAATAGGTTGGTTATGACTCAAAGATTCTAGGTTTCCTTCCAGGTATACTCAGACCTAACGTACCATTGTACGTCAGGTGGCTAGAAGAGTATGTTGACCACACACCACTTCTAATATGCCATGGATGGTGAATAAACTATCTCGCAATACGTTTCTGCCACACTCCCTAGGCCATTAAGGCCTATTATGGGACTGATTTTTTTTTTTATAAGGAAAAGGATTTCCGAAATTTCCTGTTAGAGAAAAATCAATAAATTATTAAAAAACTAAGTTATTTCGTGACTATTCGTATATAAATCTTCATATACCTCGTCTTCTTAAAGGAACTGTCCGCTATGAAAGGTGGTTAATGAATGCTTTTGCAATGAAAGGTTTTTATTCAAAGTCAATCATCAAAAAATTGTGAAGTGTTCCCGGCATAAGTAGGTTTTTTGTAGTTGTTTTCTGTAGAATGATGTATGTATATTTGTTTTCTGAAACATTTTTAGACAGCCTTTGATATTCCATGGTTTTCTAAAAGCGAGTAACATAAGGAAGAAGGGTTTGTTTATTCCTTATTGATAAGTGGATTTGCCGAAAACTGTATACATCAAAAGAGCAAGGGAAAAGAAAGAGAGAAGACAACAAAGATCCTTGTTGAGGAGTGAACAGCGGTAAGATAAGGAGATGCGCATGAGAGTCTCCCCCACCCCACCTCCCCTCCGCAGTAAATCCCACATATTGGACGCATACTTCTGATTCAATAATCCGCCATCGGTCTGACACAAAGGCCGGCTTGCCGATCCCCCTTTGACAGGAGCAAGAGACCGCTCTCTTGTATAAACCCCGAAACCTGCCTATCGGGGTCCGTCGTCTTCGAGGGCTTCCAGTTCATTCTTTACGGCTGATTTCAACTCGAGGGGTAGTGGATATTGCAAGGGGTAGTGGGAGGGGGGGGGGGGCGGTCTACTAAGAAGGGTACGCTGCTTTCTGAATGGATACAACAAATTATGGTCGATGCTGGGTTCTACTATTCGCTTGCTTGGATTCAAAACAACTCCCCTCGTCAAGAAGAACCACCCTTAGGAGGAAGCACCCTTTAAGAAATTTGGTTAAATTGATGACAAATAATTCTCTTAAACCTGTTTTTTTTATATTTTTGATATATTATTAAACTTTATTTTCATAAAACTATAATATTCTAACGTATAAAAATATTATTGCCTACTTAATATTTACCCTGAGTATGATATTTATTACAATTATCAATATAGACCACTGGATTTGATAAGATTTCAATCAAAATAGTAAATGGATTGCTTTCAATCCAAATAATTCAAATAAGGTAATTTTCAGGGATTAAAAAATAGTTATATTTGTGGGGTAAACTATCCTGGTTAGAGAAGATAACAAAAAATGTATAGAAGACATTATTGTATTTCCTCTTTAATTGCCTTCATTAACTGGTTTTTCACTAAGCCTACTTATATAAATATATAAAAACTTTTTGGAAATATTTAAAAACCTATAAAAATTAGAAAAATTCTTAAACGCCAATGAAGAGTTCTGATAGAGAATTGTCTGCTAAAATGTGATGGCGAGAATGAGAGGGGGGGGGGGGTGTATCCAAAGATGTAAAATATTAGTTCGAATGGAGAGTTTATGACCGTAGAGATTATTTGTGGAGAATTTTTGTTGGGGTTCAAGATAGATCCAAAAAATACAATTTAGGAAATGTGTGTTTTTTAAAAATGATTTGCCGACGTTACATTGTAAGCCATCATCAAGGCTGCTGAAAAACATAAAATAATTAAATTATTTACATTATTATTACATAAAATAGCCGTAAATAAAAGTAATGTGATATGAAATGCTGTGGATAGACAATAACAAATGTGTAGAAGTATTTGTATGAAGACAGCTTATAATGCATCGTCGGCTAATCAAAAAATAAACATTTTCTTAAAATGTTCACGTAGGCTTCGTCGGTCGTCAGATGTAAATACATTTTCCTAAAATTGTATTTTTTGAATCAACCTTGATCGAACCCCAACAAAAATTCTATACAAGTAAATTAAGAGTTTTGGTGCACTGGAAAAACATATTATATTTAATAATAGGTGTAAAATGTAACGTTCTAAAATTTAAATTCTACAACTTTCTCAGAATAAACACATGAATAGGAAAAAGGGAGGAATAGACGCTTATACACCCTCGACCAAACTTCAGCTAGCCCCAACGTCAAATTCTCTCCTCCATTTCCTTTTTTACCTCAATGATTCATCGCATACTGTTATTTATGTCATTCACGATTATGTCATTTATATTGTATACTTTTAGGCATATCAATCTTAGTACAAACAGCTTCTCAGTCACTGCATAAGTAAGGATCAAGAGTGCCTCCAGCACTACGCGTGGCCTTTCACACTAGAAAGGCAGAGAGAATAGTGATTCTTTAACGCTGGAGGGAAAAGTATACTTGCAAATACTTCTCATCCTAACTCGCTATTTATTTTATGAAAAACTAATACTTTTTTCACAGTAATTTAAGCGCTCAGCATTTGAAAATACACATATAAGTGTATTTATGCAGTATATATTGCGCATATTTTAGTTATTATGTAATAATAACTAAAATGTGCACAATAATCAAGTATTGATTTAACAAGTGAAATAAATTACTTCATTCTAAAAGGATTGATAATTCAAAGGATACACTAAATGAACATTCAGCTGAATAATAAAAGAGTAATTACGATTAAAATGAATGAAAGACTTGTATGGTTCTGATTGAAATTGTCTTTTATTGGCTGTGAACTCGCAATTCGCATCCTGTCCAATACAGTGGGGGACGTGAGGAATCGATACAACAGAACATAAATTGGATCCATGAAAATTAAATATTTTACATATTCAATGATACATTTCTTCATATGACTACCATTGACAGAAATGCTAAGGTAAAGGAAAAATTAGTGGAATGGCACCAAATTTGGTTTTCAAGCCTCCCACCAATTTTTAATAGGCAAATCCTAACAAAAAATCATATTCCGAGATTGACTGCTTTTGTTCACATAACTGCATGCTTGGTTAGTAGTAACTAAATTAAGAGAGAAATTTTATTTTTTTATTTTAAACTGCTCTGTCTCAAAAATTGTATGATATCATCCCTGACTTAAATACAACGTTCTGAAACCCGTTACAATACAAGCAGAAAAAAAAGTGACAAATTATTTTTAATTTATTTTGTCAGTGCTCGATTGAGTATTCGATATTATTTTGAGGCATTAAAGAAAAAAGTGCTTAGTAAGCTCCAATATCAATTTGACAAGATTATTAAAAACACACTGATCTTTCCTATACTTTCAGATTATAAAATTGGATGAAATATGATGAAATTGATATAATCAGTAAGTGATTGAATCTTGGCATTGAAAATAAAAAAGATTATAAGGAGGAAAATTATTTTTCTATAATAATTTGGACAATTGAACTTTTTTTCTTACAATTAGTATATTTACCCCCAGTTATCCTTCGATGTTTCAAACTTTTTTTTTCCTTTGATCTTTTATTTTCAGATCTACATATATTTTTCACATCCAGTGTCGAAGCATAAGAGCGTAAAAAAATTTCTAATGTTTTAAAATCGAATTGTATTTTAAAATTTGATTTGCCTATTGGTGCGTTTGAATACAGTTACTTTTTTACCCTTCTTCATAGCTTAACTCATTCTGTTTGTGTTTTCTGTGTAAACTTTCCAAAAAATATAACCGTACCTAAATGAATTATGGCATACATATGCTTATTTAGGATTTAATTACCTTAATACTTATTCCATATTTTGTTTTAAAATTAAATAAACATATTATGCAAATTAAATAAGACCACGTTTCTCATCTTTTAAATTAATTACAGCGAACCCTTTTCAAATATCTGTATATGACTGCAAACACTTTCCAAATGTTTTTTTTTTTGTCTTAATTAAATTTATGTATACACACACACGCATATGAAGTACCAGTATACTAAAATACTGAAAATTATTTCATGAAAATATATGTAATATATATA
>KZ807101.1:635222-653203 GCA_000696205.2 Oncopeltus fasciatus
AGCTTATATATATATATATATATATATATATATATATATATATATATATGTTTTATTTATAAAATTCCGATAAAGCATCAGTTATGATCAAGCAAATTTACTTCTGAAAAGGCGGGAAGTTATAAATAGAGAGTTTTTGTCCGTTGAGTTTAATAGTAGAGAATTTTTGTTGGCGTTCGGTCAGGGTTGATCCCAAAAATACAATTATAAAAATGTGTATTTTTTATTATCTGCCAATTTTCAGCTTAAATTTACGGTAAAAAAGAAAACACTCCAATTGGACACAATGTTTTGTTTTTGCAATTTTTTAACTGTGCGATGTATTGAGAATCCCGACACTATAATATATTTACACGCTCATTCCTCTTTCCGCCTCATAAATTTAATAGAGTCATTTACTTTTATTTCTCCGGATTTTTAATAAAAAAAAAGGGAAATTTGTTTATACTAAGCAGCCTCAACGTGACGGAATTTTTAAAAAGACTAATGGAATTTAATCAAATAGCTGAAAGTAATTTACGATTATTATTATTATCCTTATTCTATATATTATGAATTTGTTTAAACTAAACTGATGAGAGATTGAAAATAATACATGTTTTTGTTTTGTTTTTAACGAACCTTTTTCAAAGAAGTGATTTATCATTTTTTTTTTAGAAGAATTTTAGTATGATTTTAATATTTAATGTAATGAAAATGCTAAAATTTCTATGTTATATTTTCTATTATAATATAAATAGATCCACTGAAAAAAAAAAATACATACACACATATTTATATATGTATGTATATGATGATGAAATTCGAATGTGTTATGCATGCAATTTATAATTACTATTTTTCGTTCTGGTATAGACCTAAAATGAACCTTTTCTTTTCTGCAAACCTATTTGTGACACTGCTAAAAAATTAGCTAATAGTCAATAAGGCGCCGTGGCTTAGTTGGTTAAAGCGCCTGTCTAGTAAACAGGAGATCGTGAGTTCGAATCTCGCCGGGGCCTATTATTTTTTTTTTTTTCCTCTCGGAATTATTGAGAAACGCATTTGATAATTTCTTCTTTTGCATATTTCCTTGTTCAATGGATATTTTTCTTTTTTTTTTAATGAGCCTTAAACCTAATCTATTACTAATATGTAATAATGAAATATCAATTAAGGAAATAATGGGTTATCACATGTACAAACGTTCTCATGAAATATTAACTAGTAAATACAAATTTTCGGAAGGACAATGATTTATTTATAATTAATATCCACGTGTGATACATTCAAGTGTTTCTAGTACTCTTAAGTAATATTGGTCTATCAAAGAGATAACCTAGATATATTGCATAATTCATTCTTGTTTTGTTTTCCCTTTTTTCTCATTTAAGTATGCCTTCTTATAAGGGTTTTTTTGTTTGTTTTGGTTTCTTAAACTTTGTTTTCTCTCATATCATTTATTTTGCGAATTACTTAGCAGATTTCTTTTCTTTTTTGCGAATTCGGATAATGAATGTTACTTACTAGATACAAAAATGGTATTCACTAATGTATAATATACATATGAACTCTTTTACCGTTTAATGAATTTGTACACAAATCAAAGAGAATATATAGTAACATGAAGATGCTGATCCAAATTTTATTTAAAAAATCTGCTGGATTAACATTAAAGATATCAGCTTAAATCGAAATAAAGTGAGTCCTAATTTCCTTAGAAGTGGCTAATGGCTCCATTGAAGGTGGACCCTTAAAAAAAATTTAAAAATTCATTCAACATATTTTGATGCATTTAATAAATTCATTTTTGGAAAAATGGTAAATTTAGTGCATCGAAAATGGCTTAAGTAATACGAAATTATAATACGTCATTCACACAAAAAGGGATGAGGGAATATAGGAAATATAACGCTTCTTGAATATTTATTGGACTATGTTGAATTGATTAATTAGATCCTTCCAAACTAACGTGGAAGCATGAATGTAAGTCATTCAGCAAATTTCCGTCAAGAAATGGCGACAAGGCATCAACCTCAAAATGCATTCTATGTCACTAACAAACTCTTTTCCAATGAGGAAAACACAGCCAGAAATAGAACTTACCCTCAATTCCTCCTGGAGCTGTTTTTAGCGTAAAACAAAAGAACTACTAAAAAATATCTCTTTTGCTGCGATAGGATATCTCAATCCTGAACAAAGAGGTATTTTATCTTACCTATTTTCCTGCCTTCTTATGGAACCCAAATACAACCTGTCAATAACAAAAGAAGAAAATGGACCTAGAGATACTTAAAGAAATACGTCACCACTCTTCCTCGAGTAATTTAGGGCAGGCAGCACAAATGAATATTAAATTCCTCTAAAAAATTGTAGCTTGAGCGCTGTCAACTAAGCCAATAACTTTTTCAATTGTAAATAGGCAAAGTATTTACCATTACACCCAAACAAAGTTAACAGAGTAAAACTTTAAATCGAAAATTACGATGCTCAATTATTAAACCTGATAAGTTTGCATTTGAAAGACACTCTATCGTAGTTGGATTTACTATATTAAAAAAAAGAACAGTAGTAAAAATGATCATTTAAAGTATTGACCTATCTTCAGTTCCAAAAGTAACTATAAACAAAATAATTCTTGCATTGTCAAAAATAAAAGAAAGCCAACAGGAAATCTTATGATTGCACTAGACAACACACACACACACAAAAAAATGTATTTTTTTCCCCCCACTCAAAACAATAAATTCATAGTAAAATTCACTCCGCGAGAATGGAAGTAATTCTAGGACTATCCTGATTACCCTTGGATATGCAAGTTGGAAGGGAGAGAAATATGGTGGTTGGGGCCTCAGGTAGATGGTACCTGCTGGCTTGGCCTACTAATCCCCTTACCGTTAGACAAATTGTAGAGAATTGTTAAGAATAGTACATTGAAAGCAAGGGGGAGGGGGTTAAAAAACGCTATATTTCGTGTTTGCATAAGAGATATATGGCGATTCATATATACATGTGTGTGTGTTTGTCTACTTATAGTAACCCTAAGAGAAGGCTATTTATTCACCTAAAAGAGCACAAGGTCCACGTAATGTATTACATATATATATATGTATGTAAATATTTTGTCAGTACATTATTAATTTAATTAACTGAAATTTTCTTCGTAAAGTTTAACCTAAAAATATTATCTCATTAAAAATTTGCTTATCAATTAGATGGATCATACATTTATGCAATATTATTTCATTTTTACTTCAATTTAAGTTTTCATGGTAAAATTATTGTTTTTACTAGCCATAGATTTCGATATTAGTATCCTGAGTGCTGCATACAGTCGGATTTATTGCAGCGGCAGTGCTGCAATAAAGGATTATCTGCAGTCATGGAACTGTGAACCTAGGGACAGGACGTCCTCTCTCATCTTCATGATAGCCCTGAAGATTGCTTACAATGTAAGCCGAAACGTTGGCAGATAATCCTTTATTAAAAAATACAATTTTTTAATTTGTGTTTTTTTGGATCTATCTCGACCGTACCCCAACTAAAATCATCTTAGAGTAAAAAATCTAACTGTCCCAGCCAGGACTCGAACCTAGATCTCCTGCTATCCGGGCCAGTGCATTTACCATTTATGCTACCAGGACAAGTCTGATAAGTTATTAAATTCCCCGCACTAGTGTTAAATGCACCGGCCCGGATAGCAGGAGATCCAGGTTCGAGTCCTGGCTAGGAAAGTTAGATTTTTTATTCTGTTCCCTTGCACTAAAAATTGTTAAAATTTAAGTGGTATTATATACGACAAAAAAAAATTATAAAATTATTTAAAATGGTATTTCCAATTTTTAAATTTTTCCTTTCCTTTTCGGAATTAAAATCCTTTTCGATTNAAAAAGGCACCGGCGAGATTCGAACTCACGATCTCCTGTTTACTAGACAGGCGCTTTAACCAACTAAGCCACGGCGCCTTGCTCATGAGGGCCGCTAATTTTGGGGGAGGGATGCACACTTGGAAGTAATTATAGGGTTAGGTTATTTTACAGAGTTGTAGTAGATCAATTTTACTCTGTGCGTAATAGTATGTTCAGCGATAGTCGAATTCATTATACATTACAATAAGAACGAATAACTGTCAAAGAAATTCAAATATTATACAACGAAACTTATTTAATCTCACAAAAGGAATTTATGTTTTAGTTGTCTGATTTCGAAAGTATCCATTTTAAATAAATCAATTAAATCAAAAAATTTGACCGAAGAGAAATCCGACATTACTGGAACCTGTTTAGAAAGTTGTGCTAGAAATATCTAAGACATTTTTGAAATTATTTTTGAGTAATAAATCTAAAAATAATTGTTAATTAATAAAAAGTATTAATTGTGCCATACCCAATAAAATTTAAAACAAAATAATTGATAATTATTAAAACATATAAATATACTATAATGCTCTATTTTTGTCATTTAAATAGTTATTACGTAGCACTATTTTTCTTTTATCATTAAAAAAAAAAAAGATAATAAGTGTCTGAAAAAGAACTTGTCCTAATATTTAAAGACACTGACCTTTTTCTGAAGCTCCTCCTGCTTCATCATTTTCAGCTCTTCATCAGGACATTATTCCTGTTTACAGATGAATTTTATTTTAACTAGCGATCTGTAAATATAATAATAATAAAATTAAAATGATAAACATTAGTTCAAGAAACCTCCAAAGTAAAAATTTGTTGAAAACTCAAAGTTAATTTTTTGGAAAATTTCTGAATTTCTCCTAAATTAAATTTGAACTAAATGTTTTAATAAATAATTCATGAGAGGGAACAGAATAAAAAAATTTATCAGCAAATCTCATTAGCAAGAGATCCAGGTTCAATTCCTGGCGAGGACAGATAGATTTTTTTATTCTGTTCCCTCTCATGAATTATTTATAATTTACGTGGGATAAAAAACCACAACCAAAATAAAATATTTAAAAATTAAAATTTATTAAAGTAAATGACGAGAGCCGACAAAATGTATGACAATGTCAGCTACTTCGAGTTTAAGACGAAGTTCTCGTCTTTCTCGTAAGTTATGCTCTCGCAAGTGAATAGGGAATAGAGTAAAATATCTGGCTGTCCTTGTGGTGCAACGGTCAGCATACCAGGCCCGGATAGCAGGAGATCCAGGTTCGATTCCTGGCGAGGACAGATAGATTTTTTTATTCTGTTCCCTCTCATGAATTATTTATAATTTACGTGGGATAAAAAACCACAACCAAAATAAAATATTTAAACGTTTTATTAGTAACTGGTATATCAGGTATATTAAATTAGTGATATATATGCTAAGCCTGCTTTTAATTATCTTTAATAAGTCCTATACGTTGATATGTTATGGTAAAATTGTAGTCAAAATATTGTTGTTTAGTATATATTATACTTTTTGTTGTTTATTATTTGTTGAAGCTTGAACACAGGTAGGGAGGAAATAAATCTATATTTTTAATTAACTCATCCACTGGAATATTTTTATTCTAAGGCACGCACACCGCCCACCCCATGCTTGTTAGCTATCCCCTGTAGCATTAATTCAGAACGAGCGCCCACGGCAAACCCCTGTCTAATAAGGTCTATTTTACAGGAGCAGCAAAAACTCATCAAAATTCAAACTTTTGATTAAAGTTGGACATTACTAAGAGTAAATGACCAATCTGGTCTTACATATCCAAAGAACAATAAGCAGAATGGATGAGCTCATTAAGAGAGACTCGGAAAATAAGAATGACCAGATAGAGCCAGGATGGTTGCAATGGGGCTAAATCCAACGGCTTCCGTACGGGTCTCGCAATCCTGACGCCGCGGGTTCAAATCCCGCCCAGGTTAATCTTTTATTTATAAATAGAAGCTTGTCCTGAGCCATGGGTGTTTAAAATGGGGTGGCAACCTGTCGATAGCCCCTCCCGACAATGACCCTAAGTGGTTGCAAGGGAGGCTAACACATTTACAAAAAAAAAAAAAAAAAAAAAAAAATCCAACGGCTTCACCGTCTGGTCAGATGCATTCTCGGTGCCCTGATTAGCACCCCCGAACAGAAACCATAATAAGAGGAGAAAGAGGGAGGAAGGAGAGAGATGTGAGGAGGGGGTAAGAAACGATCAGGAAGCCTGCTACTGGTTGTTGTTTTTCCAATCCAAGAGGCATTGTTGATTTGAAAAAGAAGAATACAGCAGGGGATGGCAGGTAGCGCCTCGGTCTTTATAAAGGCTATAGTATGGTATGGCTTGTGTCTTTCTATTATCATAGGCTGGGAACTATTGTACCTATTGTTAGACTCAAGATCAGATACATCAGCGTCTCATCGATGGAAGGTTATAATTAGATACCCCCCCCCCACATTATATGACTCGGGACTCCTCTGGGTCAGTACTTGCTGCAAATGCTCCAGTAGGAATGACGTTCCTAAATATGTGCGTACCATTGAATTGAGTAAAATCTCTTTCACGTAGGAACTATTCCTCTTCTTGTGCATGTAAACTGCCAAAAATCATTAAGTTCTGTTACTAATGATGCGTTACTTTTTATGCGACCTCCACGCTAACTTTCTTACTTTTAGAACTCTGAGATAGTCCAATAGGTTTCAATTAAGTGTGACTATTTAAATATTTATCAATTTCTATAAAGAAACAGCAATAACAGGTTCTTCTTTTAAATATAAGGAATAGTACAGTAAAGAATAACTCTCTTATGATTATTAAGTTGATGGAACAAATCCTGTCGAAGGAGCAAAAACAGCCTCTAGCTTCTTATTCTGTCACTCCATTGAAAAGTGAATCTACACCATTTTTGACGGAAGCAGATAGTGGCTAAATACGCACCAGGCAGATTCTGTCAATTATTAACGAATAGGTGTTCGTTATGAACATATGAAACAAAAACGACAGTCAAGGCACATCCAGGGCTCAGATGAAAGAGGTCTTAACTCAATATCTTTTATGGAATATACTGTTCATTCGACAGACAAACTAATGAACTAAAGTTCATTCCTGAATCAAAGATAAATCATGTAAAATAAGTTGTTGGGCAGAAACTAATTCCTTTAAAAATTGTCCAATGAGATGGTTACCATCACGTAAATATTCGTTTAGCAAGTCATGCGGTCAAACAATATTACATACTATATTTCCCAATATAGAGATCTGGGTTGGTGGTTATGCGATTATTAGTAAGCCCTCTTTATAAGCCAATATTATTATTATCAATATTATTTGTTTTCTAGGTCCTAAATCAGTATTGGAGAATCTAAAGTTTTGAGTTTATTGAGGGCAGGGGATTCAAAGAAGGGATATTTAATGTTAAACTCAACTAGTTTAGGGGTATCAGTAGTATAGCAGTTGTTTTTGTTTTTTGTTTTTTTAAGAGAGGACATAAAATAAGAATTTGTGAAATCAAAGTACGAGAGTTATCTACTACAGTACAGAATTTTATGTGTTTCACGACAACTGGAGGAGGTTACAAGTCTCATGGATATAGTAGTATTAAAAGAATTCAACAGAATATGTAGTATATTAGATTAAATAATTCAAATTAAAACTAAGTTTAACCTTACTTATGCTGTTCATGAATTAGAAAATATAATGTTATTATTTTAGGAATAAAGGTACTATAAGTAGTGAATTCTTTAATCATTTCAAGTATATGTCTAAAATTCAAAATATTTATTAGGTTAAACTAAATGCCTCAAGGTTACTATAAAATCAGAATGCAATATAAGCTGTAATAGCTGAGATAACAATGTTGGTCATAGAATACACGAATACTTCATTAATTTAAATTGAATAATATTTAGTATTATTGTTTTCTAAACTTTAAGTCTTGATGGAATTCTAGTCTGTGCTACCTACATTTCAGAGGTGTTAGATAGCCACTTTTCCGTAAATTTAGTCATACTAAATAATCATTTAGGGAGGTATCTGGGTTCCGAATGAGTAGCGATCAGTCAGTGGGGCGGTAATCACCCCCGGGTAGATAAGAGCCCCCCCCCCCCCGGCAAATTCTCTTATCTCGGACGCATACCTGTGAGGAGGATACCAGGCAGAACGAGCAGTTAGCGCGCTAATTTGTGACGGTCGGAAGTTGTGGGAACACCTGACTTATCTGCGTGGTGAGATCGTCAGCCGCCGTAGCAATTCCCGCCGAGGAAGGACAATGGGGCTATAGACTGGCTGCGCCCAAGGTAGATTAGGATTCTCAATGACCCACCATGTACTTGATGAGGGGATGTGAGGGTGTGGCTATCTCCCCCCCAACTTCCGACAACTGAGTTCACCCACTTACGCAATAAGGATTTTATGAAAATTCAATTTTAGAAAATTAGAACTTACACCAATTATCTTTTTTTCGTAACTCAAATAAAAACTAAAAAAAGAATATTATAAATTTTGATCAAATGGAGAGTTTTTTGACCGTAGATATTATCAATAGATGTTTTTTTTTCGTTACTACCTTGACCTATTTGGTTGATATATCTATATATTTACATACACACTTAAGGTTAGTGAAGATATATAGAAAAAAAATGTCTGTACTATACCCCGTATATACAATATATAATATATCCCGTATAGCCCACATATTTTTTTTTTTTTTTAAACTTTTATTTATTTATTAATTCTGTTACATTAAAACATTTTGTAATTTGATCACCACAATGAATTAGAGAAAGAAAAAAAATGACACACAATAAAATAAAATAAAATGACACACAATATATAAAAAAAATGACACACAATTCCCACATATTACACACCGGTATTTGCAAGCATTTAAATGATAAATATATATACTCTTTTTCTGTCATTTATTTCTATTATTAATATATAAAGGCCAAAAAAGAATAGTGGTCATTCTTCTGAAGGAGTTACAACTCTTTTGCTTATAGTCATAAGTATATCGTCATAAGTGAGCTGATATCGGTGTATTATGTTACGAAACAAAAGAAAATGCAAGACAATTTGATACCACAAAAACTCTCTCCAAAAGTTCAACATATATACATGAAAATATTTAAATTGGAAATTCAATAATACTGGAAGTAAATCAATAGCTATGCCACATACTTGAGGAGTAAGGGGAAGGCTTTTTGAAAACCTATCATAAGCACGATAAATAGTAAGAAACACCAGAAAAGTTCTGTATTGTATAGTTCTTATAAATTCTCTTTCACGGACAATAATTGCATTTGTCCAATAATTGTGTGAATTATATAATTAACAAAAGTTGATATATTGAAATAACATTATGTAGACTAAGATGATTTTAGTTGGGGTTCAGTCAAGGTAGATCCAAAAAACACAAATTTAAAAAATGTATTTTTTAATAAAGGATTATCTGCCAACGTTTCGGCTTACATTGTAAGCCATCTCCAGGGCTATCATGAAGATGGCGTGCAATGTAAGCCGAAACGTTGGCAGATAATCCTTTATTAAAAAATACATTTTTTAAATTTGTGTTTTTTGGATCTACCTTGACCGAACCCCAACTAAAATCATCTTAGAATAATATCTACGGTCAACAAACTCTCTTTTTGAAAATTATGTAGATTTTTATTTTTTTGATTTCTGACATTGACTTTATTTGTTGACATCCATTATGCATAACCTATTTCCAAGCATCACAAGAAATACCTTCTCTTCCCCCCAAAAAATTAGTGTTTCACAAAAACAACGGATGCTACCACATAACTTGAGTCACGCCTTATCCAAAATATTACACTCATGATTAGAGTTTTTTATATTCTTTCTTTCCGTTTTTATCACCAACATTGCAACATCATCATCAACAGCGACTCTATGGCAAATTCGCAACTATTTTCGGATGTTTTGGGTAAAGTAAGACAAGAAGTCTTCTAAAAAAGAAGGCTTCTTGAATCTATCGAGGAACACAAAGTTTTTTTTTTTTTTTTCTTCTGTAATTGCTGTTTTATTATTAAAAATTGAATTGAGAGAGGAACAAAGATTTCAAAATTGAGAACCTAAATATATAAGAACGTTGTTTAGAACAGAAAGTTAAAGTTATTAACGAGGAGATGGTAGTTGTCAGGGAATAAATCATTAAATGTCGATGTCAAATAAAAAAAAAAAAAATACCTTCAAATTAAGGGTATCTAATTAATATTAAAATATTTATTCACAATAATTTACAATTTAGAAAAGAAAGAACAGAGAATTATGTGCTTCACCAGTAAGTAAATTGCTATTACCCCCCCCCCCCCCTTCACGAAAGAAAATCTTCGTAGATTCGAAAAGGTAATTGAAGCATTTCCTTACAATAAGAGATAATTTCACTATCTAGAAACACCCCGCTTTGTAGAACACACCGCTTGATCTTGTAGCTAACTGCTAAAATTAAATTGAAGTCGATCTGGAAAAACGTTTTTATTAGCACAATTGTTGTCCATGCGAGTGATGACTATTCACTATTCATGACTCTAAAACATTTTTCTCTCCCCTACAGTCATTAAATTTACTATAATTGATATTGAGAACCACAAAACACAAAAATAAATGCAAAAATATTTAATCTGTTTTTATTGTTTTCTATTCAATTATAATAAAGTATAAACCTTCCTTAAGAAGTTTTTTTCTAAAGTAAAAAAACTACAATAATAAATCAATGAAAAAAGAAAAAAAAAAACATAGGCACCGGCGAGATTCGAACTCACGATCTCCTGTTTACTAGACAGGCGCTTTAACCAACTAAGCCACGGCGCCTCCGGAGGGTTTGAGTCAGTCAATATCTTACTATCGATTTATTAGAAATCACCATTTACATATAAATTTTGACTCTGTTAATTATCAACTCTTCACTCATTTGACACATTTTATTAATTACATCAACTTGATACATTTTACTCTTCTGGAATTCAAATCTAATTAAAAACCACGTTAATTTATAATGAAAGTTATTTGCGTGGAAATTTAATTTATTCTACATACCATATTAACTTCATCATCAAATTGAATGAAACAATAAGTTACTTAATTATCTCGCTTAAATGTTCCGTGTTTAATACTTTTCAACTAAAGAATGAAATAAGCAAAAATTTAATAATATTTAGCAGAATGGAATACATTAATATATACCCTTTTTAATATATACATTAACACCTGACTTATCTGCGTGGTGAGATCGTCAGCCGCCGTAGCAATTCCCGCCGAGGAAGGACAATGGGGCTATAGACTGGCTGCGCCCAAGGTAGATTAGGATTCTCAATGACCCACCATGTACTTGATGAGGGGATGTGAGGGTGTGGCTATCTCCCCCCCAACTTCCGACAACTGAGTTCACCCACNATTATTTCTTATCAATGGATTTGCATACATTCGTTCCCAAAGTGAATAAATTATCGACATTTAATGCATTGTAATTTTAATGCAAATAGAAAAAAATAAAAATAAAAAATAATAATAATACAGATAACTAAGAGCTAGTAGGAACATCGAATAACCTATTTACTCACCGATTAAGTTAAAATTATTTGGGTAAATAAATGTGGGAGATAGTCTTTGTTCCATTCTCTTTTCTTGCGAAAGAGAATGGGACAAAGACTATTACTTTTTCGTCTAGAATTTTGTTTTTTAAGTTAACAGTCAATATTAAGAAATTGCTAAAAAGAAGAAAAAAAATATGCGAATTGATAGGATTTGTGGAAATAAGAGTATGCAAAATTTAAAAATACACAAGGCTTGAACATGAGAAATCCAAATCGTGGCTTGATTTTTTTTTTCGTTATTTCCAACCCTAGTGATCCACGAATACAGTGTACACAATTTCTTTCAAAGGGGAGGACGGGGGTGATCCCCCCCCCCTCCTTCCGAATTGTTGGATAAATGATCCGTATGCTAAAAAGAGAAAGAAAGAAAAATCAGCATATATCAGCAACTAAATCAAACAACATATCAAGGTATCTGCTATTTTACCCATGTGAAAATCGCCCGAACAACTCATAAATTTTTAGACAAAGATTTTTGATAAACGGTTAGCAAGATTTTTTTTTTTTTTTTTTAAACAGGTTGGTGTTTGGAACTGTTTTGGTTAAATATAAAAACTTAGAAATTGTAAATAGGAGTAGCATTGCAGCATTTATTTTCCCTTATCATTAAGTTATACCTCTACCTATTCAATATTACTTCAGAAGTATGGGAGTTTAGTTGAACTGCCTTCTTCTTTAATAAATATGCCATAGAAAAATATGGATGTCTATAATTTTTTTTCAAATCCGACAAGCCTAAAAGAGTTTTGTTGTAAAGTATAGAAGTCGAAACTAAAAAAACGAACAAAATGCTCTAAACAAGCTTGGATACTTTATGTACGACAATAATACATAAAGTATCCAAGCTTGTTTACAGCATTTTGTTCGTTTTTTATTATTATGGAAGGGCACTTCCCGCCAGGAAAAGTGTTCACCACGTATTATACCGAACCGGAAATCTGTGCACTAAAAGAAAAAAAAATTATGTTCCCTTGCACTAAAAATTAAATAACACAAAAATAATGTTTTTAAAATTAAAATTGTTAAAAACAATGTCA
Organism: Oncopeltus fasciatus; assembly: GCA_000696205.2. NCBI lineage: Eukaryota > Metazoa > Arthropoda > Insecta > Hemiptera > Lygaeidae > Oncopeltus > Oncopeltus fasciatus. The sequence continues at coordinate 647,768 of KZ807101.1, forward strand.
GCTCCTCCGAGCATAAGACGATATATTCGTCGGCCTCGGAAGTTAGACTCTCGACTCTAGTGCGGGGAATTTAATAACTTATCAGACTTGTCTCGGTAGCATACATGGTAAATGCATCGGCCTGGATAGCAGGAGATCCAGGTTCGAGTCCTGGCTGGGACAGTTAGATTCTGTATTCTGTTCCCTTGCACTAAAAATTGTTAAAAATTTGTAGGATGTAGCTAATTTGAAGTAACCAAGGATCGTCCACACTTCTGCTTTCTACGACCCTAACCCTGTATTAAGTTCCCACATTAATAAAAATAAACAATCCGAAGTTGAGTTCCGTTATTATTCAAATTTGGCGTTGGGAAAATAAGTACTAGACGGAGCCGCGAGAAGTAGAGTATGTCCTCTCTCACATGTGGAGGACCTTCGGATCAGCTGATCTGCGGAGGTTCCTCGTTTGGCCGCTAGAGCTCAGCACCTCACGAACCGACTTGAAATCTCGCTCGCTACAATGGGAATCTTGGGTACTGTTTATCTACAATTATATTATACATATTCTATGTAAGGAATAAGTATAAATATAAATGGAATAATATTATATCTATACATTAATTCTATCATTGCAATCATGAAATTATTGTGTTTATTAGACTGATTATTTCAATTGAAATACACCTCAACCTTGAAAACATAACCGATTTCAAAAGACCAGATTGTGCTTAAGTTCAAGCACATATATTATTCAAAATATATAGGGTGAAAGATCTAGACACGGGTATTAATTCCAAGTACACATATTACCAGGTACTTGTCAGACCAGGTTCATTTCAGGGCTGTAATATGGGCGATTTTTCATCACGACTAACTGCCCAATCGTTCGGGCTATCTCTAGGTCGTAGCGTTAGAGATTAATTTGAACGTCCTAATTGTACGATAACCTGCTAGACACAGATATCTTATCGATTTAAAAAAAATATTAATTAGTTTTCTATGAATGAGAGAAGGATTGATTATACTTCCATTACCTCTGGATTGATGATTAGTAAATGTAAAAGAGATTTCGACATACACTTTGTTCTATGAAGATACCTGACGAATTTGATGAACGTCTTAGTCATTTTAATACTAAATAACTAAAATATCTAAAAATCAAGGAGTAGATATTAATTAATACCAATAGCTGGGTATTCTTTTGCATCAATAATCTGGAAAAAGTTTAATAGTTTTACAATTCTTCCATCGACTCGAGAAATTTTAATCTGCTTCACCATACTTCTATCTGACAAGTTGGATGCATGTCTAAAACACAAGTTTTACGCTTCAAACATACAATTTCATATCCATGCATGTCATAAGAATATTATGTATATCTTCTGATATGCTTATTATTCTTATGAATAATGTATATAATTTTTACTCATAGTAAATATTAATTAGGGACCGAATAATTTTTTTAAAAGCAAATCTCTTAATTTAGTTCATCATTGCAATCCCATGTAAATTGATTGATCAAGCTATTATCGATCAGAATATTATTTACCAATGGCAGTTAGAAGAATTAATCGTTTTGATGTTAGCATAAACTTCACGAGTTAATTATTTAATTCCAATAATAAATTGAAAAAAAAATATTTTAAACTGATTTTTCTCATGTTGCCCAAGTAGGAACCACGTCAAAACTTTTTAAAGAAAATTTAGGAATTTTGAATTTTGAGAAAAAAAATATTTTGACATTTAAGCACATTTTTCCAAATCTAAAATATATATTTTAATGACTAAATTAAAACAAAGAGAAGGGACGTTTCGAGAAATTATTAGAAAATCGCAAATTTATTTATTATTGGTGTTATTAAAATAAATATATTTTGAATAAAATTGTAATACGTCATATCTCCACGATTATGCTTCCTAATATTTTTACAAGAAAGAATATATGAGGACTTAAAAGAATTCAACTAAGAGGAGTGAATGACCTCCAATTTACAAAATAGAAAAAACAAGTTTCATGGATAAATTTTAATAAATCTTCACCGATCCTACATTGAAGAAGCTAAAAATATGTCTTCGTTAAAAATTTTCTACATAAATATTTGTCTATACTCAGTCTAGTGTCCGCAATTTTTAATGAATCCAAATTCGGTATTTAGATTTTTTTTTTGCGAATTGTTAAAATGGGTTCACCAGTCTTCAATTGAAAATTAAAATTTCAATATATTAGTTACTATTAACATTATGGGCAGAAGCTCTTATGTTTTATTTATAGATTGCCAATTTGTTTTTTAGTCATATTATTGCAGGCTTTTGACACGATTCATTTTTAAAGGTATACCAAAATTTAGGTTCGTAATATGTACGTTTATACTCTACGGTTTTTTTTTTCTTTTCTAAAATCAGTTTGTAAGGAAGAAAATTACTTTACTAAAGTAACTGCGATTCTTGAGCGATTCCCCCTCCATCTCTCAGGCCAGTTTAGAGCGAACCTTAGTGGTCATACTTTTAACGTTCATTATTATCTGCGGATTATAATTTAAATTTCTCAATTGTTCTTATTTATTACCTCTCTTTGATGAAACATGTAAAATCTCGTGACGGACTTTTATTAAAAAGTATTTGCCTTAGCGTAATTGTAGCTCTGCTTACGAGGAATAGGCGAGCTATTGTGATCATGGCACGAATGTATTCGACCAAAGAAGTCAGCAGAAGTATTTGATGACTCGAAGAAAGGAATAAGATCAATAAAACCTCCCAGCTCAACTGAGCTGTCCAGAAATACTCGCACAATGTCGGAAAAACTAGTTAAAGGTTTATCTGGTTTGCTTCTGTGGTCTCCTCCAGAGAGCAGGAATAAAAATGTTGTCACTGTGCAAATCATTAGTCTTTCCAACACTAAAAGTGACTGTAAAAGTGGTAAGTCATTATAAGTAATACATTTGCAAAGATTTATTTTGGTTTTTCCTTTTAAAGAATTTAAACTCTGGGAACGATCCCGGACCCAGACCGAAATCTTTTAGCATTTATCGTTTAAACAAATTGTTTTTCTCCTTACATGGTACACCGTTTATTTCTGTATCCTTCAGGGATTCATTCATCAGAAACATTTCTGTTATGTATCAAAAGTTCCGAAAAGTACTAATATAGTTCCACATTATCAAACGATCAAAAGTAGTAGAAATTACTTTTAACTGTAAAATCAACTTTGTGAAGACAAGTAATAATTTTAATTTAACTTATTAAACTATCTTTCTATGTTTGTTTAATTTATTTTATAAATATTTTATTTGGTTGTGGTTTTTTATCCCACGTAAATTTTTACGTCTTTGTGGTGTAATGGCTTAACACAGCGGCCCGGATAGCAGGAGATCCAGGTTCGATTCCTGGCTAGGACAGATAGATTTTTTTATTCTATTCCCTCTCATTAATTGTTTAATTTATTTTATTTTAAATTTCTATGTAGTAAGACACAAGCACACACACACACACACACAAAAACACTCGTTGAAGACCAAGAAATTTCGAAAACCAATAAGGACTCACAATTATCGAACTCAACACATCGACATTATCTAAAATGAATTTTAGGTTAGTTAGAGATTCAAGAGCATTTTTTTAAATATGTGTGAACCTTATACAACAATGTGAATAGATTGATTTCCTTAAGGAACAATTTCATTAATAAACTAAATTGAAATAAAAGGATTCCACAGCTAATAATCAACGATTATATAATTTTATTTTAAGTAACCAATGTAATAAAATAATACTTTGTTAAAAGAATTGTACAAATATGGTGTGTGATGTGAAGTTTGGGACAGGTACAAGGTGCAATAAGATAATACAGTGAGGATCGGAGGAGATTCGAAGACATTNTTTATATATAAATTTGGTTGTTATTTAAAATAAAATTAGAAGCAAAACTGTTTATGCCTCTCGTTGAAGTGAACAAATATGAAGAGCACTATTAATAAACTACTGGGCCATCTGAATTTGTGGTAAGGCACTCTGATTTATGGAGGAGATTAGAGAGTTGGGCTAAGGACCGGGGTCGGGAGGGGGGCCTACGAACTTCACTAAATTTATCAGATAAATTTTCCAGCTCTATGGGATCCTCCCTCTTACCGAATATTCTTTCGGCTTTAGATAGTGAGTGATAGTCAGTCTTAACCGGCCTAACTATTTATCAGCATTTCTTAACAAGTCTCCCTCTCTTTAGCTAACGCCCTTATTAGAATCCTAATAACTCTGTATTAATCCCACTTCTTGAAAAACAAAATTCACAATATATTTACTTAAAGATGGAAATATTTATGTGAATTTAGTGAGTGCATTCATTTACTTTTCTATAATTATTTGAATGAAGTAATTAACGGAAACTTAGACGTTTACTCTTTTTCGTAAGTTTTAAAAATACGATAGAATACATTTTCTAAAGTAAAAAAAAATCGAAGAAAGTCGTACCACAATTGAGTCATGCATCTAAATATAAGTTATATTCTAAGTATAAATTTTGCTTAGTATTTAAAATGAATAGCGAAGTGTTTAATGGAGTCTTGGATTCTAATTGAAAGTAACATTTTTGAAAAACCCACTTATATATACACACACACACACACACACCCACGCATTTATTATTCTAATGATACCGGCCCCCATTCAAGCCAATTTTGTTCAAACGTTAATTTCCGATCATAAACATAAAACATCCATTCCATAAGAGCAGCGTAAACTAAACAGATATTCCATGTTCCATTGAAAATATATTAAAAAATATTAAATTGTATTATAAATCGGTAATACAATCAAAGAAACAGTAAATAACGCTAATAATAAATAATAATAATAATAATAAGCAAGAACTAATGTTGTTTTTAACTAAACTTTCGTTAACAAGTGTTTATTTATTTTCCGATGTTTTCTTGAACTTAGATAGATATAGAAGAATATAATATCTACTTCAATGTATGTTAAATCATTTTTTCTGATAATAACTTATTATAATATTTCTGATAATAAATAACTGATTTCTTCAATTTTCTAAGCAATTTCAGTTAGTTTATAATATCTATTTTTTTTTTCTGAATCTTTTATGTAAAATGACAATTTAATTTTTTTTTTGTTCTATCATTGGCAAAGGAGTAATAAAAAATGGTTGTATTCATGTCTACTGTACAAACTAGAATTAGATTGAAATATTTAAGGCTGTCTCTAGCGGCAGGTATTTGTCGAGCCATTACACTGGAGTGGGGCGCCCTGTGCATTATAGACAGTCCATTGTTAATTGGCCCTCCATCTTTAAGCAGCTGATCTGTTCTTGGGGCATAGCTTTTAATAAGACACCATTAATTATGCTTAGCTCCCCCCTCTCCCCCCTCTACCGCTCACTCTCCCACACTCTCTCTCACTCCCTCTCTCCCCCTCACTCCCTCTCTTTCATTCTCTCCCTCTCTCTCT
>KZ807101.1:658206-670709 GCA_000696205.2 Oncopeltus fasciatus
AAAAAAATATGTATATAAAGCAAAGATTTATTTAATAAATTTAATAAAACTTCGAATATTTTTCCTTTTATTTTGTTCGTAATTCAGGCAATATTCCTCTATAATAATAAACTCCATAATAATTTGAAATCAAATATTCTGCATGATTTAAAAACAAAATTATTAGCGTTACATGGAATAAATTTAAAAAAAGAAAAAAAAAAAGAGATGGAACATGTAAAAGGAATATGTCCAATGAATTGCAAGTCATTGTAAGAAGAAGCCAAAGAAAATAGAAGTTAAGCAATCAGAATTAGAAAACAAGTCGTATTATTTAAAATAATATTTAGTAATAAACATTGGGTTTAGAGGTAGTACTTGAGTTTATTTATAAACAATTCTCTACAGACAGAAACATCGGCTAAGGCAATAACAGAGGATCTAAACTGCCAAGGAAAGCTTAGTGTGGCCTGTTTGAGCAACAGTAGTTCTTGTGGATCTGGAACTAGTTGAAATTTTAGTTCGAAATATACAAAAACTTTCTTTTTCTCCTACAGAATTTAAAATATTTGAATTAGTAAAACAACTAATTATCAAAAATTTTAGAACTGGTTTCCGCTATCAGTTATCTTGTTATAGATAACTCGGTTAATAATCAAAAATGATAAAATTTAAGTTATTAAATAATGGACTTAGGTAGATGCTTGATAAGATCTCTCCCTTGCCCAGCCAGTCCATTGCGAATCTTCCGACACCTTTGAACACTCTTCTCAACTTGCATAAATAAATCAAGCGTTCAGTCCTACTTATCCACAAGGAGTTTACTAAAAGCTAGCCTTCATTCTCCCAGCTCTAGAATCCCGTATAGCGCGTGTATGATTGTCATTTACTTTTTTGACGACTAGGCACTCGTACGGAAATCCCATAGATTTTCCAGCCTCTTTCCTTTTATCGCTACATAACCCCATGATTGCCAGTCGGCGCTGTAGTCGAGGGAGATGTCCAGCCGCCATGCTCTCTCCAGTTCCCCGCACGTAGGCCACAGGGCACTGGGCCCTCGCTTCCTCTAAAAATTACATTACATATCCGGCCTCCGAGAGTCCAGCAATTTGGCACTGCCTCGGAGGAATCTTCTAGTCCTACAGTGCGTTGAAGTGTCAAATCCTACACCTCGTATCAGAATCACGTACGCATGAGAGGCCCGAGACTATGACATCACCATCAGTCATTTACCATATGACACTCGCTGAAGGAGTCAGGTGAGACTAAGGATTATGTCATCAAGGAAAATATCTCGACCCAAAGATGAATTATGTAGTCAAATTTTATGTCACAGACACCTCCATGAACATGTATCCTGAGCATTACATCAGCCCATCAATACCGGTATTTATTGACTTCGGTACAATCACGTCAGAATAACATTTTAAAAAATTAGAACATAATTATTTAATTGTAAGAAATAACTGGGAGATACGACTTAGTGTAACTGCTATCTATTCTGTGACGTCTAAGAGAGTACGTTATTCTGTACATCTCGATCTCTTTACTGATTTCCTCTCTGGTTTCTTCAGTATTCAGTAAGGCTGCCCCTACCACCCATGAAGTGTTTACAAGAACATGATGAAACCCTATTTCTCATGTTTTCGAAGCAAACGCCCGAGAAAAAAACAAAAAACAGAAACATTAGTGTACGCCCAAACGTTTTAGTGTCGTAATCTACTGAAAAGGGTAACAGTTATTACCGTTTATACTTATTTCCAAATTATGTCCTTCTATGAACTATAAGAAAATTTACCCTATTAACATGTTTATATAACATATTTTTACTTATGAATTCTCATTCAGTGATAGTGTATTTTATGTAAATTTTATTATTTATTATTGAGTGTGTTTCAGCAAATTTCTGTCAATGAAATGAAGCTCTTGTGGCTGCCAAATAAGATTTCATAAGATTATTATTTCAATTTTTTAAAAGAATTTCTTTTAATTGAGAATCCACAATGAAAATGTATACTTTTTTTTGTAACTTATTTCAAACATATATTATTCCGTATGATAGTAATAATAATATTTATTTGTAGTATGTTTTCAGGAGAATTTTCATTAATAATTAAAACTATTTACGTTGATCCATGGGTGAAATGGTAGGAGGAGAGTGGTGTTTGGTTAGAGCTGGAATCTGAAAAGAGTGGGGGATTTTGGTAACGCTTGGAATGCTTACAAACTCAGCATAATTTATGGAATAGTCAGGAAAATAATAGTATATGTAAGAAACATTACAATAGATGAATTACACACCCACACGCACACAAGTATATATGTCAGTTAAGATTTTTTTTTTAATAAAGCAAACCTGTTTGATTGGTTGAATCGAACCATTTCAGGCGACTTAGATTTTATAATGATACTAGGAGGTTTGAATGACTTTTTAAAATAGAGAAAATCATATCCGGTTTTTAAGCTTCTTTAGGGAAGATGTTAGATAAATAGTTGAGTGTCTGGAATGAAGGAGGTGGGAGGAGGGGCGGGGAAGGTTACTAAGAGAATGCAGAGCTATAGTACCAGAAGAACACTAAAGAACATAACAGCTGCAGACAGATATTTTCCAATGTTATAAAAGAGAAATATGCAGGTAAATTGAGCGCCTCCCCTCCCCCACCACCACCATTCCCTTCTCCCCCAAATTGTCCTAGAATCCACATTAACTGCTTACATTTTCATCTCTATCTCCTTTAATCCACGTGAGTTACTACTCACACTTAATTCTGCCAATACAGACAGACAGACATGGGAAGTCTGACCAGTTCTACGCATGCTCCTGATATAATGGCTGGAGTTCCGCTTCCCTACATAATACAACGCCCGAATGTACCAGCAGAAGTACTACAGTTACTTTCTACAATTATATCAGAGGTGGAGTTTGGCGGAGCGCTCCCAAGCTCCATAAGTAAGAAAGACGACGACTCGTTCCGTTCTCGCTTTGAGTAAGACAGAGGGGCCTATTGTGCCTCCTTGTTCCCCTTCCTAATTAGCAGGCTTGTAACGAGGGGTTTGCCTACCGGATATGTCCCGTCTGTTTGTTTTAGCTCTGGGGGAACACCTTACCGCTGCTCCCTCAACAGCCTAAGCTTGTAATTAAATCCACGATAAAGGCCATCATGGAAGCGCGACAACATTCCCCTGAGTTATGTTACAACAGTTGAACGTTCACGCCAGTTTGTAGAACATAAAGGAAGCAAAATTAAAGCCCTTACGTATGAACTACCTAAGCTAAGAAGTCAAATGCTTATTTATTAGGGCTATTAGTATTAAATATTATACCATATTCTTCTATTTATGGGAGGACGTTTAACGGTAAGTTAAGATACTGGACTCATGAGACTAAGTTCTCAGTTTCAATACTCACAGTGCACAGTTGGTTCTTTCTGTGCTTCTGTTTTTAATGACCCATAGTACTCCTAGTGTGCTTCTAGGGATCACCCAGCCTTAATTGGGAACCAGTATTCCTTGAATGGGATCAAGTAGCAAGAAAGGTGTGCCACTCTAGTGTGCTCTGGGTCGGGATTAAATGCATCCTTAGCATGTATTTCGTCTGGAGCTTATGTGGCATGCAGGTATTTTTTGGGGAGAGTTAAAATGAGAATAATTATTAATTTGGCCTCATAGATACGGAAGGACTATTAGAGATTATGACTTCCACTTTCAGAGATTGTTTCGACCCTTTTAAAACAGATAATTATGATCGATTTTCAATGTTTTCAAGTAGCGGTCTATTTTTTTATTTTTTGCTTGGGTCATATAGCTTATTATACTTATCGAGAATAGGTAGAATTCTGCAATAGAATCCGGAAGTAGAATAGGGAATAGGGCTAGAAAATGGCTGAACAAACAGCGAAGTTATATGAATTTCATTCATAAATATGTCTTTAATGTGTAATATTATAATAGGTAATGCATAATTAATTGAAAATAATTGTAAAAGTGTGTTCAATCTTCTTCCCTAATCGATTTATCCATATGAATTGTATTAGTTTAATCAAAGCTTTATACTCTTCTAAAAGTTAAGTTTACTTTAGAAATATCTGTTTGTAGTCTCGTATTCATTATATTTCCAGACAGACAGGTAGACACAAATCAAGCGGCCAGCGTGAGCTGTCTGAACCCGCGATATTTATTTCTACGGGAGAAGTGAAAAGTGATAACGAAATAGACGGAGGAAAATAAAATGGTGCCGACATGATATATTTGCAAGGGGGGGGAGGAAGTGGGCTCTATCTGTTAGATCTGTAAGCCCGGAAGCAGATCCTACGGGTCCCACACTCGGGCTAAATACGGGTGTCCCATACCAAAAACAGGATAATATGTGTTCGCATGAGTAGGTGTGTGCTCTGTGTGTTTGCCGTACGTGCCTCCACACGGCTACAGCTGACGTCTCCTCCTCCAGAGAGGCTCTTATTGCCTGTCCCCTCAACATAGGCAAATCGACGTTTTGTTTTGGACAACTTCTACCAACTATTAGTGTGACAGTGCTCAATCGTCTGTCGTTGCTCCTAATCTTTATGGGTTAGAAACTCCATACGTCATTATTACTCAAAGCAAGGAAAAACCTTTAAAATATGACGAGACTTTATCAACAAAGAATTGCCTCTTTACTCGCCATACGTAGGCATGGGAATGAGAAATCCCCGGCCTCAATGAGATTGTCACCTGAGCTGGAAGACTAATCCTATAACTACTTATCATCGTAACAAGCCTCTATTTCCTCTACTACTGCAGCAGGATTAATGTGATAGCCATTATACCCGCCAGACCAAGGCATGTAATCATCACAATACCAGGGGGAGAAGAAATGAATCGTTTGTTCCTGATTATCAATTTATCGTTCATCAGTTGACATATTTTTAGAACCACCCATTTTTTAAGAGTGAAGAATGATTATTCCCTATCTCCGTCGTCTACGGGACCTTATTCAGAGAATAAATATATCTAATACATAAATGCAAGGGAATAGAATAAAAAAATCTTACCAACTCAGCCGGAAAGCAGGAGATGTGGGTTCGATTCCCAGCTGAGCTGATAAGATTTTTTTATTCTATTCCCTTACCGGAAAGCAGGAGATACGGGTTCGAGTCCCGGCTGAGGTGGTAAGATTTTTTTATTCTATTCCCTTGCATTTATTGATAAAATTTATGTGAGATTAAATTCCACAACTTAAGTCATTATTTAAAAAATATATATTTAATATATTTTAGGGCTACGATTTATCAATAGGGAAAGTTGTCTATCAAACTTAACATTCTAGTATTCCTTATAGCTTAGAACTTAATGAGTTTGGGGATCTCATCATCTACATACTAGAAATTTAAATATTACAGTATTTTTTTTTGCCATAAAGAAGAAATGCAGTAATAAATAATAACATTTAAAATTTATATAATTTCTATAACCGATTACAAAATCAACTATATGTTTCATTTATTAGTCCCTTCACAACCAAGACTAAGAAAATTTTTTAATTCACTGCGTCCAAGAAAACTTAAACAGTAGATTACATCCAGATATACCTAAGGGTTCTATCTACATCATGTCGATAATGGAAACATCTGCAATATGAATTGGGGGTTTCTATGGGAACACAAGTTTGTGAATAAATCGTCTTGGTGAAATAGCGGTCTAAATATTTGTTATATTGCAATCCAACTGAATAGACAATCTACAAAACATTGAAGCAGTAAATATCAAAATTAGATTGTTAGTATTTAAATGAAACCGTTCTTTATTTAATTAACTGTTTTAATGCGTTTCATATTAATCTGAAAAATCAGATAAAAAGTGGTGGATACATTTAGATTTAAAAAAAAATGAAATAAATACAAGCAAAACAAACAAATTAAAGAAACATGTAGAACATACAAAAACGCATATCGGAAAATATATTTAATCAGTCTCCCACTCTTGCTCAAATTAGATATTTCCTCAGCGTCATTGCCCTACATAGCTTCTAAGATTAAATTGTTCATTTACTCTCACTCTTGCCATTTGTCCATGGAGAACCTGCTTCGTCGCCGGGCTGTGAGCTATTGAAGCAGATCTCTGCGAAACACTCAGAGAGGCGGGACTCTCAGAGAACTACAACTGGATCTTTGAGGACAAGTGTGTCGAGCAGAGGGCCATCTGTCCAGTACCAGCTGTCTACAGTTAATTAAGACCAAGCTCTGAAAGCCGCCTAGATCCAGGCTAAGACGAGAGCTCTAGAATTATTATTCCAAGTGGCCCGCTGGGGTACAAGAGCCCCCTTTCGAGAACACTCGACATTTCCTCCACCCCGACAGCGCCCTGCATATTGTCCAGAGTTGAAGTTATCTTTCAAAAGAAAATCTCGGAGAACAAGGATCACTTAAACAGATTTCCTCTGTAAGGCACAGTTAAGACCGTTTCAGACTTTTTATTCATGTTTCATATAATGTAACCTGGGTCTATACAGCACGAGATTTTTTAAAAAGAGAAGCTTGTGAAATAAACATGAAGTTTATTGTCCGTCACATAGAAGCTGCATAAACTAAGCATCCCATGATTCATTCTGGAGTTTTTCCTGTACAGAATTCCCCAGCCAATCCTTTTTCGTAAAAAGATATTAAATGTTTATTGGTTCATTAATTATTTTTTGTTGAGTCGAATAAGAGTGGAAATTTGCAGATTATTCCTTTCAATGAGTTGAATATTGTTCTTAATGTGCATTCGTAAATAATCAACATAGATTTATTTCTCTCTGCATTATGACCTAATGTTTAAATGAAACATAACTCTAATAACTTTGCCTTCTTTAAGGAAAAAAAAAATATATGTATATAAAGCAAAGGTAACAATAAATATGACATTATATTATGTATGTAATGACATACAATAATGGCAATAATAAATATGAGCTTAATATTTATTTTGCGACAACATTTATTTTTATATTATTTCTGAGTGCTCTGCGTCTTTTTCAGTTACTCATAAACATTTTCTATAGATTTAAAAGGTGCTAGCTGTGATAGGTTTGATAGGTGTAACCGGGTAATACTATCTACCCTTAACTTTTGTGATGGGGTGGAGGGAGGTAAATAGTGCCGGGAAGTTCCATTCACGGTCCGATAGAGACATGTCATCAGTTCCTAATGCGTCTGGACGGAGGATTTCGCAGGCCAATGCGCTCATGGGAAAGATGAGCGGCCATTTAATCTTTCCCCTCTGATAGGGGGGCGGTGATCAGTTCCGCGCCATGATAGGTTCGCAGTAAGCGGCCCTTTTGTCCCCACCACCACCCCCTTACATCGCCCTTCCTCGCCCATAGTAGAAAAAAACAGTTTTATATAGCTATCCTCCCTCTGCCTATCTCTTCGATCTATCGAGGACGTGGATAGATGGGCCCTTTTTACCTCTACAGGACTATTCCTTGACAAAGAACGATCAATTTACACCATGACCAATTTTAAATAAGAAATTTTGTCTACAAAAACGGCTGTAAATTATTCCACATTGTTCATTTCTATAAATATACGATCTATAAATATAAAACAAATAGAAAATAAATCATTATTATTAAAACATTATGAATTAAGAATCAAAAATTAGATGGAGATGCGACGTAAAGAAAGAGAAAGAAATTGTAAATTTCAGTACACCATGTCAAGGTTTTCTTTTGTTTCAGAATGAACATATGTGTACTATAACATTTACTCCATAACTGAAAAAAATTACCTTAATTGAACTGACATGTATTATTAGTATTTAAGAAGAACGCTTGTCTGTTTGAAATTTTGCGTAAAAACGAAATTTTGCTTTACTTGTACCTAACCTGTTCTAAGTATTTTGGTTTAATTTTTATTAATTAATGAAGAATTCTGACATTCCCGTTAAAACGCATTAATTTCTTCTTTCTGTTTCTGTTTTGATTTAAGGAGTGTCCAGTATGTCCAAAATTATATGTTATGGTAGACAAATCTGATGTAGTATACCATTTTATTTTTTTTAACCAGCTTTATTTATATCAACATATGTTTATTTTAGTGTTTTAAAAATAGCTGATGCTGTAGTTTATTTGTGAACATTTAAAGCGTGTATCTGCCAGTCTCTAAGTATATCATTTATTAGGGGTGCAATTTAGTATTTTAAAATATTTTCAATAGCAAAGCTCTTTCTATATTATATAAAATTTCCCCACCCCTACATTTGTGCAACATAACATAATATAAATCTTTTAAGAAAATAAAGGGTGTACATTTTACCTCTACTTCTAAAAAAAATGATGTTCGATTTATTTATGTTTACTGCCAGTTCCCATTATCCTCAGTATTATATAATATCCTCGCTTGTCAGAATTTGTTTTCAGAACCTACTCCTATTTGGTCACTGACATCCGATAGCTCTAAAATACAGAATGACGTTATTTTATAGTATTAATTAGGAGTCTGTCCACGACCTTCTTAATGCGTTGGGATCTATTTGTTGTATGAATGTCTCCATTACTATAGAAGATGTAGGGTTACCTATTCCGAGTACGTTTCTTGCTATGTATAGTTTATTGTCGAACGAGAATTGTTCTATTGGAGAGTTTTAGACCGTGGAGATTATTAGTATATGTTTTATTTGTTGGGGTTCGGGTCAAGGTTGGTAAAAAAAATTACTGAGAAATAGTTCTGTTTTAGAATTGTGGCAGTTATGTCCGTAAGATTCTCAATGTAATTTTCGTCGTAAAAGCCTGATTTCTTTTCTTTCTTTCTTATAGGTGGTTTCTATTACGAAAGGATATATGGCTTTTATGTCATAAGATATGAGTCTTGTCTGTTTTGCTGCATAGTTTTGAGATCAATTCTGTAGTGTTTCCTATTGTGTATATGCTCGGTGGGCTAAGAGAGTCTTTCATTAGTTTAGCTGAGTGTGTGTGTGTGTGGCTAGTTTATATGCTGGTGCCGGTCTGTAGTTAATCACTGGTTGTATGGGTACGTCTTGTTTGTGGATTTCGGTTGTGGTCTTAGTGTGGGTGGTCCTGGATTTATGTTAATGTATTTGAAGGGCTGTTATACGAGTAGGCAGAAGTTGGGTATGTTGTATCGCATATCTTGTTGGAATGAATCCGTAGAATCCTGTTTTATGTTCTGTATGGTTCCTTGGTTTGATGAATTGTTATGTTATTGTATTCCTGTGTGACATGATAACTGCCATATAGCCTTTGCCTGCTTTGTTTAGCGTGAGATATTTGTCACTCATTTATTATTTTTTTATGTCTACTAAGCCCGAAATTATATGTTTATTGTTTATAAGACAGTTAACAATTAATGAGAGGGAATAGAATAGAAAATCTAACTGTCCCAGCCAGGAAACGAACCTGGATCTCCTGCTATCCGGGCCGGTGCACTCCCTAGGGAATTGAATGAGATACCTGGCGCGTCCTGGTAGCACAACTGGCAAGTGCACCGGCCCGGATAGCAGGAGATCCTGGTCCGTTTCCTGGCTGGGACAGTTAGATTTTTTATTCTATTCCCTCTCCTTAATTGTTTAAAATTTACGTGGGATAAAAAACCACAACCAAATAAAATATTTATAAGACAGTTAACGTTTCATCAAAATTTTTCCCAATTTTTTTTATTTGATTAATTGTTTTTACTATTTTACTCCAAAAATTTTTCTTACTCATTATACTATTTTGTTATAATTCTTATTGAGTTATTCGGTGATTTTCTAAATACATTTTTCAAACATTTCCTAAATTGTAATCGGACCATTGTTTATTATTGTTAACTTTCAATTGATTAAAACTGCACTTTTTCTCTATCACAGCTTGTTCGTTTCCACTGCATATGAATTTGTTTAGTAAATTTATTCAGAATTGTGGGTCTTTGAGATATATATTCGTCAAATGCTGCGAACATATTTTTATCTATATATATCTAAGTTTATATCTGTATTTATATATTTCATTTAATTTTCGTTTGGTAGTAATGTGTTACTCAGTTGCTCAATTTGTTTGAATCTTCGGATTTCAAATGGCGGATGATCAGAGAAATGACATGATTTTATTTAAAATTTATGAGCCTGGAGAGTAGATACGGTTTCTTTTTTTTTCTACAAATGTAATTTACCCATTTAGATTATTATTAGTCAGTCAATTCATTTTTATGATACACATCGCCTGTGAAATTTAACAGATCCCTTAATTTACTATTAAAAATTTCGTCGTATATTTGCATCATTGAAAAATTTGCTTACTAACATTTAATTTGTCAGCTATGGCTAGATTTTAGTTTTCAGAGCTGTATTTTTTAATTATCTTAAATCTTCCTAATTTTCAAACAATTAATGAGAGATAATAGAATAAAAAAATCTATCTGTCCCAGCCAGTAATCGAACCTGGATCTCCTGCTATCCGAGCCGGCGTGCTTAGCCATTACACCACCAGGACGAGCTAGATATCTCATTAAATTCTCTTTACACTTCCTAATTTTCTTTAGTTATTTTATCATTAAGTGAACAAAGTAGATTTCCCATTTTTTTCATAAAAACGAATATAAATGAGGAATTATATCATATAAGCCGTATGAGCAAACAGCGAGCAAACTGACTAAATCACGCAAGGCTAAACCTGGCGCCTATGTTGGCCAGGACAAAACAGTGGGGGAAATACTCAGTCATCATAGATAGATTTTTAAGGATCTTCCTAAATAACTGCCTTTCATAAAAGTTACAGAATATAAATTTTAGAAAACTCTATTTTGAACCAATTAGTTCCAAATAATTGTTTGTAATAGAAATAATTACGAAGATAAAAGTTTTTGGAAATCTGCTAAAGTAAAAATGATTATTTATACTGGTTTTAATACCACAAAATATTTCCTCTTTTACCCTCCCATATTTCTTTTCTTCTCGACAAAGGTTCAGATTAGTTCAGAAAATTTCTAAAAGACAGCTAATTTCTAAAAGATTTGGAAATGTGACTGTGATTGTGGAACAGTACCTGAATCAAGTTCTGCTACTTGTAGATCCTCCCTGGCAGGGAAATCTGCTCCGACACGTCCTCGCTTGCTGAAATGTGAGGCTCTGCCAGATCTGCCTGCCAGATGGGTTGTTGCCTGTAACAAAGACAGGCTTTCATTCCCATAGGGTACATATGAGAGTTTTCTCAAAGTCAAATTTTATATCCTGGGTCATTTACCTTAAATAGCTATCAATACAACAGCTCGCTCAAGTGAAATGAGTATGCTGACTGAAACATCACTGCGCCTTAGTTAAAAGCCTTCCAAGTTGAGTAGGCAACTCACAGCAATGAAGGTCCTACAAAAATAATGTGCCTTCATTGATGCTAAATGACATTTGTCCTCCTTTAGAATGACAATTTCAGAGGTAAATTTTCGAATAATTATTATTTAAATTGATTGATTATTTTTTTTTACTAATATCCTTATCATAATTCATTGTAATCAAAACAATAGGAATACAGTAAGAGGAGGAAAAATATAGGCAGATTTCTAGTCTGCCATTTCAAATTTCGGGTTATACACAATACTTACTATTACTAATAATAATACCTTGAAAATATAATATTACAACTAATAAAGCATTCTATTATAATAAAAATATAATACTATAACTAATGTAAAATTAAAATATAATATTATAATGATGAACATAATATCCCTGTTGTACAATATGTCTCGCATATAGTAGATGTTTAAATTTTAATAATTAGGATTCTAAATAAATAGTTTCATAGTTTGCGCAGCTTCACCTAACAACTTTTCTTATTCAAATAAAAAATTTCATCCAACAGATGTATGTCGATCGAAATGAAGTAGTGAGGATAAGCAGTTCTAGATACTTCAAGTCCCTGGTAGTGAATGTGTGCGGCTGTATGTTTGTACGGGCGCCTGTGTGTGTGGGCCGGGGATGGGTGGTGGGGGTAGGAGGGTGTCCCATGGGATAGCTGTCGCGCGACAGACATGCACACCGCAGACGAACGCCGCAAGCAGGAGCAGATTGCTGGGAAGCGAGGGGTATTGTCGGCCGGAGACTGGACAAACACTCCCGAGCCGGCAGAGCAAATACTGTCCCTACACGCGTTAATGGCCGAACCACCGCAAACCTCTGTCAAAGCCATCTCCTCACAAAACGCTAGCAGCTCTCCCAAAATAACATGACCCGATGCCACACAGACCACCTGTACGGCTAAAGCTCTTTCCTACCCTTCTCAAAATACTATCTTTTCTCTACCTATTTACTACAACAGCAAGCTTAGGCCTAAATCTTGTTAAGTAGTTCAGGTTTAACGTCACTAAGAAAATTTTAGTATAATTCAAATTATATTAAATTTGAAACATATATATATATATGTAAAGAGAGAGAGAGAGAGAGAGAGAGGGCGTTTTTAGGTGGTTATTAAGCAGTGGTCAAAATAACCTGTCATCTTAACTTGATAGTAAAGTTTATATATATATATATATATATATATATATATATATATATATATATATATATATATACAT
>KZ807101.1:673748-684482 GCA_000696205.2 Oncopeltus fasciatus
ATAAAAATTCATTTTTTTTTCATTAATTATTTATACTTAATCAATTTAATATTTATTTTCATAATAAAATCTGTGAAAATAAAAACACTGACGGGAAATTTGAAAAATTATAGTCCATAGGGACAAGGGAAGTAACGGGATGCGAATCTGCGGCTTTGCGTAGGGACAGCATACTATTCAGAATATGCTGTCCCACGAACAGCATACCCCGGAAATCAAACTATAAACCAAAATCAGAATAGAAGACTATTGTACCAAAATCCTGGTAATTCAAAAGAAGCTGAACAAAGCATTAAGTTTAGGGGAGAGTTGTGGCTAAGCGTGAGGTGCTTGGAGAATACTCAGTTGGACCGAAGATAGCAAACTTAGGACGGAGACTCGTTTCCCCACTTCTAAGGTAAGATAAAATCCCCATTGGGAAGGTGACCAGGGAAAGTGTTCCGAGGGTGCTCGTTAGTGGGCGATAGTGGCTCGATCTGGCGGGTAATTGCCTCCTTTGTCTTCGGCTAATTACAATCGCCGAGGCGCCTCCAGCCCTACCAGCGACCTTTTTTCTTTCCGACCCTCTTTCAATTCGTGAGAGAGCGCTGCCGCCCACGGCAATCGGGGGCCCTTTATCCGGTTTATCTCCGAAGGTTCGAACCGGTCCTCCCCACACAGAGTGGGAGGGGCGGGGTGTGTGAGAGAGGGTGAAGGGGTTCAATCTCCCTCATCGGTTGCACTGTATTAGTGTCGTTTGACTCCCCCAAAATAATTAAAATCCTCCTCCACCGTACTTCCCCAGCTTCAATTCAAAAGGGCAGCCTTCACGGTATTCATGTTGGTCGGACACGGGAAGGGGATAGGGATTAGTTGCACAGCAGGGGATGTAATTACTCATAAAGTCCCATTCTGCTCCTTCCCCCCCTTTCTTTTTTAAAAACCTTTTTTACACTGTCCTGAACAACAAATAAGAATAAATGTACGAATAGAGGAAACTCACACTGCAATCCAAATACTTAAATTTCAACAACATTGAAATAGAAATGAATGAAATCGAAACACAAACCGTATATTATTCTTTCAATATAGTGTCCCTAATTATAAATACGTTTGTTACATCTATTTATTAATTTTTCAAAACCCCTATATGATAATTTTTCCATTAGGAGCCGAATGAGCATCAATACCCTCCTATTTAAGTAGGTCTTCGTCCTCAAATTGGTTTCCCCTAAGGTCCTACTTGATATTCAGGGACAGAAAGTAGTCACTGGAAGCTAAATCTGGGCTTTAAGAAGTATGGTTAAGTAAATCAAAACCCAAGATGTCAATCACTTTACGAGAGGTATACAAGAGACCATTAAATGCAAACTGACTAAATATTTTTTTTTTTTTTTGCTGGGTTAGCCTCCCTTGCAACCACTAAGGGTCATTGGAGGGAGGGGCTATCTACAGGTTGCCACCCTATTTTAAACACCCATGGCTCAGGACAACCTTCTATATTATAAATAAAAGATTGACCTGGGCGGGATTTGAACCCGCAACGTCAGGATTGCGAGACCCGTACGGATCCCCTGAGCTACCCTGGAGCCCCAACTGACTAAATAACATTATAAGTACTATAAGTAATAGAAGTAGACGTGCAGGAGTATGAAAATTAGTGTGAATATAAGTACTGATTATAAAAACATGGTAATTCTTTTATCTTAATCCCCACCTTCATAGGTAGGCCTAGAACTTTTTGACCACCCTATCACTCTTTTCCGATTAAATCAAAAATAAATTTATTCAATGGCTTACAATAAAAAGCCTAAATCCCGCATTCGGTTTCTACATTAAAAAAGGAGCCCCTTCGATATTACATTTATAATTATCGTTCTTAATATGCGTTTTTATAAATATAATTTTAAATATGATATATTAATGTCACAAAATAACATTTAAGTCTAAATTAAATCAATAATTCTTTCCTTAACTCTAAAAGAACAAATATATTATAACTTAAATTAATTTCCCCTCTACCTCGACTGATTTCAGCTATTAATAAGCTCATCCAATAGTTTAAAAAAAATACTACAAAAACCAGAATTAAGGAGCGAAAAGCTAAAACTGCGGCCTATGGTGCGCAACACACANAAAAGATACTTCATGAATATAAATAAAAATCAATAAAAATATAAATGGTAAAAGTAAAGATTTGAATTTTGAATGTAACAGGTATAATCATACATATTTGGAAGTGAAATTAGAAGAGGATTTGTTGGGGTTCCGTCAAGATTACATCAACCTTGACAGAATCACAACAAATACTTTACTAATAATCTCTATTGTTAAAAACTCTCCATTTATATGAAGATGTGAAGGTGGCACACCCATTCATCCACACGATGTATGTTACAAAGCTCTAATCATCAACAAATTTTAGTGCAAGGGAACAGATTTTTATTTATTTAAAAGATCGAAGATTTTCTGTTCCCTTGCACTAAAAATTGTTAAAATTTACGTGGGATTAAATACCACAAAAAAAATTATAATCTTATCATCAATGTTCTCATTTGTATAATTACTAAATTTAATACATGTAAAATAACTCGAAAAATGAGTCTAAAACCTTTATAGAAATTAAAGTAATATTTATATAGAGAAAGACTACCTAAACTATTTCAATTGATTGATAACTTAACGGAGCTTAAACACAAGAAATATAATTGACTCTTTTACACTTGGCGCACTGGGAAAAGCAGAAATAAGGAAGATGTTTGCAAGAAGCCTAAAGCTTATGCTAATTCTCTCAAACCGGTTGAATAATAAGGCTAGGCTCGAGAAAAACATCTTTTTTACGTAAAGCCTCATAATTTGTTCTCCTTGATTGTACAATTGTATTTCAGACATCCATTTCTTCTCCTGTCCTTCCCCTCGGTTCTGCTGTGTCCTAACTACATGGGAATCTCCACTTGCCTTTTCAAGAAAAGTCTATCCACTACGTCAACTGCCTGTGGAGATATCCATGTATGCCCTTTGGGAGTCTCCCTGTCGGTCTGTCGTCAAATCTAATTTGGAAGTACTCATCCATCCCGTAACCTGTCCAAAACCGACTTTTTTTTTTTTTTTAATGAGAATCCTTTAAAGTTACTTAGGCCTCCTCTGTTCTCCCATTTCGTATGAGATCTCTACTGGTTTGACCAGCATCTCTCTGGAGACAGTTTATTTTGTCCCCCCGTAACTTTGCTTATCCCCTTACTATGGGCTATCCAACTTTCACTTCCATATGAAATGGTAGGAAGCAAGTTTAATGAGACTGTAAATATCTTTTTCCGGCTAATGCCAAGAATTTTTTATGACACTAAGACAAAATAAGTAAAATGAATAGAGTCAGGATTTATTTTAACACCCGTACAGGAAGTTTTTCTTACATAATATGAAACTTCATTTTTTAATTTTTTTTTCATAAAAGTAACTTTTATTTTTTTAAAAGGAGGAAATCTAACTAAACAAATATAACTGTAACATTAAAATATATCAGTATTAGAGTAGACTTATTTTTATCAATTTTTTTAATATATATAGCAAACTTAGGACGGAGACTCGTTTCCCCACTTCTAAGGTAAGATAAAATCCCCATTGGGAAGGTGACCAGGGAAAGTGTTCCGAGGGTGCTCGTNTTAATTTATTTTACAGTAACATTTTAGTTTTCAATAGACTCATGGTAATAATATTATTAAACATTTAATTATTAAATATGCTTACAACAGATTGTCTACAGACAAAATAATGAACAATTGTGTTTATTAGAAATATGTACACGATAAAGGATAATATTCTGGAACATTAGATAAAAAAAATGATTAGTAGGGTCATTTAGAATTTAATTCAGTTGGTGACTTTTATTTTTATGTATACGCTCATGTTCCCCCCTCCCTTACTTTATAAGTATGTTTCCATATTCCTCAGAGGCAAGTTTGGTTTACTGAAACATGGAGTAAAAACATTTATGCATCATATGAAAGTATACTCCTTTATCCTAGGTAAGTTTAAGTTAACACATGCTTTTGTGTAATTACTATGTAGTATTCACTTTCACTTTAAAACTGGTAAATTTTAAACAATTCTTAAGCATTTATTTTGGACAGTTCATCATAGTTTTTTTTTTTTTTTTAGTTTTTTATTTTTTTTTTTAATGTGTTCTATATTGGACGGTATATTAATACAGGGCGAATATATGCTTTATATAGAATTATTTGATTTTACAATTATGTTTAGTGATCAATGCATATACTTTACATTACAGCAGATACTCATAGCTCATTTGAAGTCTTTTCTGCAATATATAAGCGTGGTTCAAGTACCTGATATAATATTTCTATTCATAAATGGAATTTAACTTGCGCGTCAGGCAGAAATCGGATATCTATCTCTGCCTTTCTCATAGTCATTCATCAAGGATCAGTTATTAGATTCCTCCCCTACAGAATCGGTGCAAAGATGAAAAAAAACTCTCTGAAGCTGACGTGTTGGTAATGATGTAAACATCATATATTTATAAAAAGAGAGATGTAGTAGTGTGTGATTACTATTACAATAAGAGTATATCGCACCGGGGAAGTGAGATGGTGGCTAGCTCTAGCTGTGCCACAGTTTTACGAGGCGTTTAGCGTCAGCAACACTCGGCTGGAATTATCCTTGGGAGGGAAGTGATGTCCCTGCTTATTTAGGCAGGCTCTCTGTTACGTCAGCCTGCCGAAATCTTGTTTGTTGTACGCCTCGGACCTCTATTGCATCATACTTGTATGTTTATCAATACTCCGTCTAGAAGAATATCCAATCTACAGAGCTTGGTGAAACACTTGTTTGAAAAACACAAAAATGGAAAATCAGTGCTCATATAAATACTTCTTTATTTTGTAATAATAATTTTTATTTACAATACATTTATTTATTTTCTATATTTATAAACACTCCGATACCCTTAGGCACCATCAGCAGATGTAGTAAGAGGTAAATAAAGTGGGCGGTGGTGGGATAGCATGAGAGGGATAGCGCACCCAGCGTTATCTGTCAGCAGATCTCTCCACCAGCGTCTCTTCAGTCTTATCGTTTGGTTTGTCGGGGAGGTGATGGGTGGATAAAGGTGTACATATATCCGTGGAAGTGGCTATACATGAATTTT
The DNA here is from genome assembly GCA_000696205.2 of Oncopeltus fasciatus. Taxonomy (NCBI): domain Eukaryota; kingdom Metazoa; phylum Arthropoda; class Insecta; order Hemiptera; family Lygaeidae; genus Oncopeltus; species Oncopeltus fasciatus. The sequence continues at coordinate 678,895 of KZ807101.1, forward strand.
ATTTATTTATTTACTTTTGGTAAATTGAAAGTATTAAGGTCGAAATTTAAAAGCCTGGGTTATTACTTTTAATATTTAGGAATGTTGGATCTGTAAATGTTTGAGATTAGATTGTTTGGCTTCACCGTAAATCTATAGTTCGTATATTGTATATATGTGTACATATGTGTAATATGCATGTATTATAAGATACTGAGCGAAATATACTTTATTCTTAGATGATATTAATTGGGGTTCGGTAATATACTTTAATAATAAATAGTGAGTCAAATTTTCGGGGAAACTTCTTGCCCTTCGTTAGGGCCGAGTGAAGAAAGACCTTGATATATACCTGACTGCCTAGTCATATTCTACAATAGAATCATATATATATATATAATTATATTTTATACGGGAGGCGCGAGTGGACGTATTGCCACCTGGATCAATTGTTCATGACAGAATGCTCATTCATGAATATGTGATCTTAGGGACACATCTCGCCTTCATAATAGCCCTAAAGATGGCTTACAATGTAGACCGAAACGTTGGCATATAATAAAAATTAATACTTTTTTAAATTGTATTTTTTTTTTGGATCAACCTTGACGAACCCCTACAAACATTTTCTACAAATAAAACTTTTATGTTTAATAATATGTTTACGAAAAGCTCTTATTTAAGAATAAAATTACGAGTGTAATTGAATAGGTGTAGATAGGGGATATAGCTACACTAGGAATGTAACTATGACAGGAGTGAGCGCTTCCCTTACTCTATCTTGCCGGTCAGTATAGAGCAAATCTAAGTGAGCATACCTTTCACCATCATTGTTCTATCCGGCTTGTAAATTATATTTAATCATTTACTTATATTTAATCATATGCATAAATATCATTAATGAAACATAGGATAACTGCTTAGATTACGAAGCTCTCGCGTGACGGACAACATCTACGTAAAATCAAACAATTAAAATTTAAAATGATCGAATTAATTACTATGAAGTCAACATACTCTAGAAAAATCAGTAGAAAGTATCTTAAAGGGAGCACTATAATTGTAATATTTTATCTATTTATCAGTCAAGCAAACATGTTTACAAGAATGTAGGCCTTACAGAGGTTAACTGAATCAAGGGCCACTCGTGAAAATCATATTGACAAAATCCCTGTTCAGCTACAGCTAAACCTCACTATGTCACTAGCGGTAAATAAATAAAATCTTAATCAGGTCGATTACATAATTCCAGAAGCTCTGATTAGAGATGACAATATAAAAGGCTGTCTTAGACTTTCTGTTTCTAGAAAGAAAAAAAAAAGATCTTAGTAATTTATATTATTAAAAATACTCGGATTATTTTTCTTGTTTCTAAATCTCTTTTAAACGCGAAAAAAAAACCGCTTTATCTGCCTGCCAATAATCTATCGATATTCAACTATCAAAATAATAATTATAAAACTAATACAAAATATTTACCGTTTCTTCTTCCGGGTTGGACCGTGTCAAATTGTTGTTATTTGCCGAGCTTTCGCACGTCATGTGATGGCTTCTTCAGGGCTGAAAAGAGAATGAGAGTTGTAAAAGATCATTCTCTTTTCAGCCCTGAAGCTTCTTCAGGCATGGCTTCCATCACATGATGTGCGAAGGCTCGGCAAATAACAACAATTTGACACGGTCCAACCCGGAAGAAGAAACGGTAAATACTTCTGACGACCGTCGAAGCCTACGTGAACATCTCATACAAAATATATTAAATTATGAAGGGATAGAAATCATTTATTAATTAAAATTGTTTGGTTGGAATATTTTGTTAATAATGTATTTAAAAATTAATCTGTTCACATTAAATTTTCAATATAAATTAGCTTGTGTCTTCCATAATTTGGATACAGTAAAGTGTAAATAAGTGACGGCTCTTTTATAAATAATTGACACACATGTGTCTTCATTTATTTAATTATATTGCTATTTAATATGTAGAGACTTGTGAGACAGTAAATAAAACCCGGGTCGAATATGAGAAGAGCGAAAGGAGATAGATGAAAACAGCAAAACACTTAGACATGGAAAAAAAAAAAAAAGTTTTTAGTATTTAAATTGAATATATAATTTAAGTAAGCTACAAAAATAAATCCATATAGGCTAGGGTAATGTAGGGTGAGCATGCCGGAGAAGGTCTACTGTCAAGCGGTAGGAGTTGTTTACTGGCAGAGGAAGAAGGCCTTGGAAAATACAAACCAGTCTGACTGATGCTGTCGGACGTTAGGCCTACTCCAAACACATACCCACTTCAACTCCTCTCGTCCCCTTCCTACAGGAGGGAATACGAACTCCTTCATTAGGAGTGCAGTCATCGCCTTCTTGTCCGTCTTCAGGACACATGCCTCTCTTCACTCATTAGAGAGGGGTTACCAGAAGTTTTCCTGGAGTGGAGACTCCCCCCTCTCACAAGAGCCTTGAGTCTTATTTGTCTCTCTCTTCGAAGGAAGGAAATATTTCTGCCGTACCATTTCTACATAGACGCCACAGCACTCAACAATTACAACACTGGACTTCAGTGCCATTCCCTCAGCCATCTTCAAGCCAAAATATACATTTATTTTCTGGCCATTCTCATCTTTTTTTCGTCATTATTTCAAAAATGCTAGAAAAATTTTCATTTCATTAGAGTTGTTGTAGTTACTGTAATCGCTATAGTAAAATTGGGAAATATTTTTGAAAAATAACAAGCAAAACGCATAATTACAATACTACCCCCCGCCAAGTGCTATAGTCCGTCAGCTAAACAAATAGTAGCGAACTATAATCATCTCATAGATGATCCTTATTATGTTAGGGGGACGGTGGTCAGGTGTTTAAGGAATTGGATTCCTGAGCTAAAGGTCCCAGGTTTAGTAAATACATCTCTAGCATGTATTTCCCCCCTCGGCCTAAATGGCACTAAGTTTTTTTTTTTTTTTTTTTTTTTAATGGAGAGTTTTTTTGACCGTAGATATTATTGTTAGTTGTTTTTTGTTTGGGTTCGGTCGAGGTAGATAAAAATAAAATACAATTTAAAAAAATCTGTATTTTTTAATTATCTGCCGGCGATTCGGCTTTAGCCATTTTCAGAGCTATCATGAAGGGGAGAGAGTACGTCGTGTCACCAGAATTCCATTTTCATGACTGAGAGAATTTTTTTTTTTTTAAATTATCTGCAGAAACGTTGGCAGATAATTTGAAAAAATACACATTTTTCTAAATAGTATTTTTTTTATCTACCTTGACCGAACCCCAACAAAAAATATTTGTTATTAGATGATTTTAGTTGGGGTTCTGAATAAAAAGTGTATTTTTTAAAAGATTACCTGCCAATAATTTTTTAGTGCAAAGGAACAGAATAAAAATCTAACTGTCCTAGCCAGGACTAAATATTTTCCTTTTTGTGATGTTTAAATTTATATCTCAGTTCATCTTCTTTTTCTTTCAAAATTTATGTCGAGGAACTGTTATAAAACAGTCGGACATTTCTATAATATCATTTAATATAATTTGCTCTCGCGTGACGNTTATCTTATATAATATCTTATATAATATATGATTAATGTATTAATAAATAAACAAAATAAACAGAGCAATGATAAATAATTGCAAACAAAAATAAATAAGTTACATACATAAACAATAAAAATAATTATATAAATAAGTAAAGTTTATTTCATAAAATATTTTGAATAAATCAGTGAAAATTGCAATGGAGTTTTCCTCGAATTTTTATACTTAAAGTCTTTAGGTACTTTTCACGTTGTTTTTTTTTTTAATTTTTTTATTTAAATGTGAAAACAAAGACAACCTAGGTATAAAAAAGATGGAGGATGGCTTTCCGATAAAGGTCTCTGCTCGAATGTGCCATTGCAATAATTAATTACGAAATGCCAACACTCAGAAGACTGACCAGCGAGTTGTCATTTCAGTATTAACTGAAAAACAACTTATAATACTGAAGACATGTTTACCCCACTCACACCACGTCGACTTTTCGAAATTTACGAAAATTTTCAATCTTTTTTAAAATTTCAGACAGGTTTAAATAAAGCCCACCGTCTCTTGCGATATCTGAAAAAATCGTTTGTCATATTCCAATGACCATGAGAACCTGTCTCACGCGGAACATTGAATATATAGGTGTAAAAGTCGCTCTAGGGGTTCGGGAGACGGAAAAATATACAAACTTTTCTACAAAACCGTATCTTCGACCCAGAAAATCCGGAAGCATGTAACTTCTTCAAAAGTTTCAGGCAGGAAGCTTTATCTAGACTTCTCTCTCTATGACTAGTCATAAGCATAAACTTATACACTCTTTATATCACAGTGAAAAATAATGTATGAGCCTTATATGAAAGATACAGGCTACAGTGTATCCGCTGACTAATAGAATGGGGACTGATAAGGTTAAGTTTACGGAGAACTTATAGATTCAGCTGAGGACGTGCGACAATATCCCCTTGTTCGAGTAACAACATCAAGCACAGCCATAAAGCGGGGTTACAGCTTTCCGTAGCCATTAGACAGATTTACAAGAGCCACTAATTACTTCTTGATGAATATTCTGAGAGCCGTAAAATTTCTAATTGAAATTGCACGGTCGTTCAGGAAGTTTGTCGATTAATCGAGGTTTCGTTGCGCTCCCGTCTACCGATTGGCTGAGATAAATTTTAAGTAACTTTCAGCAACTGGCTGAATAATGCACTATTTCACCAACAGAATTTAACATTAACTTTTGAAAGAACGCCGATATAGTGACTGTTTTTTTGAATAAATAATTCTGTTTTAATTGCAGTTTAATTACGAATGAAAAAGAACAAATACATTTTTTTTCTTCCAAAATTTGATAATAGTACACAGAAATAAGAGAACGTATTTTGACCAAGAAAAACAGAGCAATAGAGGAGAGGGAGGTTATAGGTTTGAAGCGTAGGCAAGAGGCCTGGGTTTAGGGTGTCCTAAGCTGAGTGGGACTCGAATCAGATCCGCTCTACAGCTCGCAACATCAGATATTGTCTACAGCCCCTGTATACAGGAAATATATCCGAAACACGGCAATTATTCCAGCAAGGTGTTGGTGGTACGAAACAGACAGGACGACCTTGGACTAGCAATGAGTAGTAAGCGACCAAAGTTATTTCTTCAGATCCAGGCATTGTCTGACACACACAACTTTCTCCATCCTACCTCAAGACGAAATATTTTCTTCATCACAATTATACTCAATATCCGTAACCAGAAATTATATTTAAATTTAGAAGGGACGGAAGAAGGAAATAAAGCTATTCGCGTTGGTACGAATTACGATGGTATCATTAGCTTGCTAATGATAGACTTATTCATTATAAGTTCGCACGTACATACATAGAACTACATATACTATAAGATAGAATAGTAAGCTATGCATGAAGTCAACAGAGAGGATTATATGAAGGGAATAAAATTAGAAACCTAAAAATCTTCGTCATTATTTGCGTTAGATGAAACAAGTATTGAGCAAAATAAGACTTTTTAAAATGTTTATTCTATAATATTTAAAAAAAAAAAAAAAAAAAAAAAAAAAAAAAAAAAAAAAAAAAAAA
>KZ807101.1:684987-700718 GCA_000696205.2 Oncopeltus fasciatus
AAAAAAAAAAAAAAAAAAAAAAAAAAAAAAAAAAAAAAAAAAAAAAAAAAAAAAAAATATCAAAGAGTCAACTCCTGAAAAAATGCGATACTTTTTAAAGTGTTTTTTCCTTAAATTAAATATAAATTATAAAGAATAATACATTATGAAGAACTTTTTAAACATCTTGGTGGCAACGTGAATAAATTGATTTCCTTGAGGAACACCAGTTACACGTACCCGTATTTTAAGACCTTGTAGGAGATACTTAAAACTAGCTCAGGGGATCCGACAGAGGAAGTTAATCAATTTGCCCAACATTAGAGTAAATATCATTGTGAAATCTCCTTATCATCTTGTAAGGCAATCTGCCATCAGCGGGAGAACCCTGCAATTATAAATCGCTCAAAATATATATATTTACAAAAATGCGTATTTGTTGTGTTGGGACTTTTTTTCTTTTTTAAAGATTGAAATAATCTGTTCGGTCTAATCGGTTTTTTATGTGGAGGTCGAAGGTAATTTGACTACATTCAGAGTAATGTGATTTTAACATTTGTTAGGAGGTAAAAGTTGTGATTGGTAAATAAAGCCTCTGAGTAGATTTCCATCTATCTTATCATTTGGAAAATTCACAATCAACAACGTTCTGTTGGTATAGCAGGACTTGAGTGGCTATCAACTTATCTCGCCACCTGTTCTGATAAAAGATTCGTTTGAAAAACGCCACTCGCTTATTTTCCCAAAATTCCAACTTCCGCCCCATTTTATAATCACAAAGGCGAAACCCAGAATGGGGGGGAGAAAGAAAAAGAGAGAAAAAACACGGGGCTTTTAAGTGTTATTTTCGTCTGGGAAGTGTCGGTCCTGTGTTTGTGGGCTCTATTACACAGATAACGCTAAAAATGACCGAGTGCACACCGGCCATAAGGGAACAATGTTATCGCCGAACGTAAATAGAGGGTGAGGAGAGAGTGTGAGACAGAGATGGAAGAATATCTCCCTTTATTCTCTCTCTCTCTCTCTCTCTCTCTCTCTCTCTCTCTCTCTCTCTCCTCTTCTCTATCTCTCTTTCTCTTTAAGTAAGAACAGATCCAAGAAAATAATCCTCTCGTCAGTAATTAGTGTGTTTATTATACGTATTCACTGATTTAAATTATAAATCATTTTTTTTTCCCCATTCCGCTTCTTTGGAAACAAAATATGAGATAATTAACATATATTTCAGAAAATTAAACAAAAAAATAATAGACTAATATTGCAATAAGCAAAGAAAAGCCACTAATGCAAAAATTATGTTTCATCAAAGTTTTCTTGGATTACGGCTTAAAAAAATGAATATGGATGAGAAACATAATGAAAAAAAGACAGATAATATATTTAGTAATATTGCATTAGTGTTTAAATTTATTTATGGAAGAGACAAGAAAAAGTAAAAATTATGAAAAAAAAAGAGAATTAAACTCAGGAATGTTTAAAGCAAATAATATATGTATACATTTTAGAAGACTTAATTTATAAACTTTTCCTTTTTCAAAAGAGGTTATGTTACTACTAAATCGATATAATTGTAAAATTCCTACTTCAGTTGAGAAAAGACTAATTTAAAACTCTTCAACAGGAATTCCAAATTTCGATTTATTTGAAACTTTATTATGGAAGAACAGAAAAGAAGTAAATTAATCAGTATCGAAATTTCTAAATACTTACTTCATTCTAATAAGTTAATAATTCTAATGAAGATTTTTGCGTAATCTAACAAAAATTTCAAGTGTATTACATAAAAACATTAACATGAACAGGCCTAAAATTAATTTATTACCGTAATATAAAAATATGAAAAATTTATCTTTTAAGTAGATTTAGAGTACCTGTTCGAAGTGGTCTCTGTTTTTAGTATCAGCATTCATACATAAATACATGCTTGTCTGGCATTAATTGTTATTTTTACGGGCTTACGATGAATATCCTGCCCATGAGTCTGTGGATAGCACATCGACAAGGAGTGACAACTTTCTAGAGCTAGTTTTATGAGATAAGTAGATAGTACGGATCAGTTCTTCTTCAGAGTTCACGTGCTTATCTACGTAAGTTATATCCCCGAGACATCTCACAAGTTAGCCATTTGGTATTGTCCGTTTCGGAAATTTTCTTGACTACTTCAGTAGCTCCTCCACATATCTGTTTGTCCTGATTGAGAGGACGACATTGCGGCGACTCCCGAAATACTGTGTCACTAACCAGCTACAGACATATCTTAGGCCAGACATTCGATATAAAAGTTCTCCTCTCTCTCTCTCTGCCGTCCAATGCACAATGTTCACATTCCCGTCGATTTTCTATAGCTGCATGTTCAAACTCAGTAACCATCCTCTTACTCTATCTTCACCTTCTGTGTCTAATTCTGTCTTCCGTTCCCACCACTTTATCAAGTAGCAGTAAAGTAAGGTCAAAACTACACTATAGCGGTAAATACTATTTCTTGTTTTGCATTCACTTTTTTTTTTTTTTTTTTTTAAATTCTATTTCTATTGGTGTCGTTGATGTTAGCTGATTTACAGCAAGGAAATCAAGTTATTTATGTTGACACTACTTTTGAAAAACTTTAACCTCTTTTATTTCAACAATGGGAAAAATTTGGATAAAAAATTCTTAAAAGTAATATCGTTTGAAAAATAATAAGATAATAAAATATAAATTAAGATTGACCCCATTGCTCTAAAGAAGATCTGAAATATTGGCTAAAAATCAAAAAATTAATTTTTATTCACTCAAATCCCAATATGGAATCTAATCCTTCCTCATAAAACATAATAATAATAAATAATATCTGGTTTATTGAACATAACTTAGCAAAACAAATGCAGATAATTATAAAAATTTATTAAACAAAGGATGATATTATTTCAATAATATATAGTATTACCTTGGCAGCAGTTGGCATCGAATGTCGCATTTCTTTACAGTGGGTAGTATAACTAAGCCCTCTTTCAGGAGACAATCACCTTTGCAACCCTACTCCTGGTACATTCCGATCCGGTGGCTGGTCATTTTGACTTCTCCAAAGCTGGACATCTGAAACCGGAGGCTACAATTTCAGAAGTCGTCGAACTTCTGCCCCAACGATTTGGGCCGGCCAGCTACCGGCGGGTCGACAAAGACTACCCTCATGGAATGGTAAATAACTTGTCACCTCTTCTCATTTCTTCCCATTTTCGAAACTTTTCTAAAAATTATCCACGTTTACTCCAGATAAAAAAGATGACAAAAGAATGTATGGAAGTTATTTTATTTATTTTAAGCATTATACCATTCTTGCGCTTTAATAGCAGTATATCAGTTATATTCTGATTCTTTCCCTATACCTACACCTATCAAATTAAATTTATTTAAAATTCATTTTAAAAAAATATTGATATGGAGTATAATATTCTTCATAGACCTTATAAGGTTAATTTAGGAGGCATTTCGTTCAAAAGTTTTGATTTTATAAACGTAAGAAAGAAGTAGAAATATTAAAAGAGATAAACTACATGTTTATTAATATTAAAAGAGATAACCTAGAAGTTGATTGCCCTACAATCTACTACTACTACATGTAATTTCATGCATCTTACTGTATCTCATATGTTATTTCATTCATATTTTTGGCGAAAGTATTATAGTTATATATATATATATAACTATAATAGTTTTTAATAAACTTAATCTAAACCTTCCCTCTATTATACAGGCTGTGTTTTATTTTGCAAGGAGTATAATTCGCGTATACTTATTTGTAAAATTTTTAAATAGATTACCCAATTAATCTACAGCCAAGGATAGAGACTAAATTACATGTAGTTTTTTTTTATTTTTATTTAAACCATATCTCCTACTTTTATGTGTGAATCAGCTACTTATACTGATCTTCGTCCGTCTTTAATGAAACACGGGAATGTACTTAGTTCATGCTCATTTCGTCTGAGGGACTTCTGTTTTACTCAAGAGACCTTAATGGCTTTTTATTGTAGTAAATTATCCTCACTGCAATAGTACAAAATACTTATTTGTGCCAAATAACCATTCAAAGGGGAGGGGGGGCTTCTTTGTTTCAAAATACACTTTTTTTTTTCTTTTTTTTTTAAAGTTATTCATAGTGAAATATTTGGACCATCCGCAATTTGTTTAAACCCACGAAAAATCTCTAATATGTAAAAATGAATTAATTCATCGTAACTTAAAGTTTAAGTTTATTGAAAAGGGGAGCTAATGTCATTAAGGGCAACTTTTATTAAATAGCTGTTCGTATTGTTAATGATGGCATGTATCATAAAATTTTCTATTTCCAAACATTCAAAAGAAGTCTGTATAAATATAATATGTTTATGATATTTAGAAATAGAACAATAAATTATATTCAAATTTAGAAAACGAAATAAATTTAATAACGAGAGAAAAAAAGTGTCTTCTTGAAAGGCGAAGTATTAAAATTCCTTTTGAAAGAATCTCATTAAAATGTGTTGTTAAGATTAATATAATTATACCGTCCTCAGGGCTTATAAAATCTCATTCAACTAAAAAAAAAAAAAATTCTTTACTGCAGAAAGATAAAATAGTATTCTATTCTCCTAAAATTCTTATGAATTTTTCTAAAAGTAGAGCTCATTATTAATGAAATATTTTTAAAATTAATTATATCTTTTCATCCTAAAATAACAGGCAGTTTTTAAGAATTCTAAATAAAAATAAAAATATCAATATTATTATGGCTAATATTATAAGTGACATTAAATATATTAGAAATATCACTAATTGAAATTAAATTATATGAACAAAATTGATGGTTAAATTTATCAGAAAAGTAAGGGTAGGCGTAAAGTACGGTAACCAACAGCTATCCAAAGTTTACTTTAAGATTAATGTAAATAATAGCTATTTATACATGAGATTACACAAGCAAAGAAAAATGATAATGAATAAAAAATTATATTTTTTCCTTGATATTTTTAAATATATTAGTTATATAATTAAACTCAAACGCTTTAATTAAAAACGTTGCAATATATAAGTGATAAAAAATTATTTTTTACATTGCTATGTAAATGATTTTTATGTTGTTATACACTTTGCCGTAAGTAAAAAAATGTATATTAACTGATATTAAGAATACTATCTAAATATTATTCTGGAAAACGCAAGGGCGTTTTTGGGGGAAGGCCCCCAATGATATTTAAATTTTAGAAGCAAAGCCAAACACAGAAATTGTTTGACTTATTTTTTTTTAAATGAAACAATTTCGAAAATCGTTGAACTCTCCTACATTAAATATGAAAGACATGTATTTATGTTTTTCCGTAAAAATCGTAAACGAATATTTTCTTTGTAAAATTAATATGAAATTAATAAATAATTTTTCGATTATTTCTGTTGTGTTTTCTGCAATTTAAATTACATTTTTTTCCCCTGGTTCGATCTTCTTCTAATATCCTAACCCCTTTATAGATTTAATTATCTTGCAGTTAAGCTCAAAAAGTTAAAATATGGAAATTGATTAATTTATAGTTAAGTTTTTCAATTTTTTTTTCATTTTTTCAACAGTTGTATCATTTAGGGACCATATTTTAAGATTTTCAAGCGTTCGATCTGTAAATAATATGATACATACATATCATGGTAACAAGGTAGTTGATTTCCTTGTAAAATTTGCTAAAATGCAACATGCAACTTTTTGTAGGCATTCTTTAAGTGGATATAAAATATATTTTATATTTAAATAATTTAATATTTAAGTTTTTATAAAGAGGGCAATTTTATAATCGAACTACGTAATACAATAATGAAGTATAAAGTAAAATTTTGATATACCTAACAATAATGCTGAAGATGGTGGGGGGAGGAATTAATTTAGTAAAAAGTTTGTAGGGCCCCGGGGAGGGGGAAATTTTCGTTGAAGTTGGGCAAGAAGGGAGGAAGATGCCTGTGATATTCTTGGGGAGTTGTATTCCAGTCCATTGGCCGAAGGAACTCGGTCTAACAATAAAGTAAATTGGGAAAGTTCTTCGAGGGCTCTCCAACAATTAAGAAGGGAAATTGAGTGAAGATATAAATTGGAAGGGCGAAGGCGCGGGGGAGTGGGGGGGGTCTTGATTTAGGGATGAAGCGGACTTTTCGGACAACCCTTTCGGGGACAGAGAGGACAAGATAGTTTACATAATTACCTATATAACCATTTTCTTATTCCTTTGTTTTTCCACCAGCTATGAAACCAATTCGGTTCATTGAAGAGAGGTTTGACATAACCTACCAAATTCTAGACAGGTACTAGACAGGTTTTTATTTATATAAAAAAAGGGGGGTAATCGGAGTTGGGAAGCTACAGTTATGTTAGCGCCGGGTGCCACCTGACTAACATAATACTACTTACTTTCATTTTTATGGTAACGAAAATTCCATGGTTTTCTTTAAGTTTAGCAAAATTCTCAGAGCAGNAAAAAAAAAAAAAAAAAAAAAAAAAAAAAAAAAAAAAAAAAAAAAAAAAACCTTTATCACCTGAAAATATCTACTAATACATATGTTTGGTAAAAGTTGGGACTTCCTTCAATTACTATCCCAGCTTTAAAACCTGGTATAATTAAACATGGGATTAAAATTTATAGACCAATTTCATTATCAGTTGGATTTCAAAATTACTGGAAAAAGTGGTACAAAAACACCCTATATATATTATAGAAAAATACTATTTGTTATCCTCCGCTCAATGTGGTTTTAGTAAAAGTAGATCTACAGATCAATTAGCTACCATGTTAACTGCAATATTGTATATTAAATAAATACAACTTTGAATGGAAGCCTTCAAGACCAGTACTATTGTAAGTCTTTGTTCTGAAGCTTCCCTGCCCCCACATGTTTTTTTTTATTATTATTTAGAAATTACATCCTGCACAGCGTGCTTCTTGTAATATTCTTTCAAAGTATATAATAAAAATGTACTAATATAATAATAATGTACAATATGAATTAATGTTAAAAAATAGATATATACACAACAAGGTATAATTAAAATCCAAATTACAAATTTGAAGAAAATGTTGTGAAATCATTGAATCTTTTTGTCTCACCTCCATAGATATGATATATACAAGTAACCACTTTTTTCTGAACACACATGGCGGAATGAGACACGCTAAGAACAAAGTAGAATTTCTTTACGAATTCCTTTGGTTAAGTCGGTACCCCAGAATATATATTTCATACTGGCAGATGGATTTTCATTGTGCTTTAAAATTGCTTCCACAAGAGAGTTTTAATCAATTCATGCAAAACAACATTATCTAATTTAATTTGCTAATCTGACATAAAACCGAAATCAAGGGACCTAAACAAGACCACAATCATTCATAAACACAACTGATATCAAAACTAATGAAAGGGGAATATCTTATAATTTTTCTTTTGTATTAAGACATTGGAACCACTTGGGTCATTTATGCCACATCGTTCATATAATTTAAGATGTAAAAGAGCTTTTTCTAACTTAAAGAGAACTGTCCTATACTCGATTTCGCAATTTATTAGTTCGTTAAATACCGATTTTTATTTAAATGTATAGTAGGAATAGTATAATATTTTAAGGAGTCTAAGGCTCATGCCCAGTTGAGGTTCAACACGGACACTTCCCTACCACTTTCTCGTGACTACGTGATGCGGCTATATGCGGTGCACTATGTCGTCAGTAGTGTTCACATCTCATTGTCTTCACAGAGCGCTCACATCTCACCGGAGATTCATGGCGTCCAGAGGGTGGGGAAAGGTTTTAAGGCAGAGGCTAATATCTTAAATTATATTTAAAAGTGAGGATCATTATCTTTCCTCACAAAACCATCCTTATGACTATTTTTAATAAGCCTTATACATATTTATGACAGCAGATCATCTTAAATAATGAAATACCCATAATGCCATCTACAATGCATGCTCCATTCGAGATCTAAAAAACATCCAATTGTGGATTTCAGACCAGCTTAAGTTTCTACAGATTGATAGATAGATCTTTTAAAATACGGCAGAGTTGAGCTTTCGCGAAAGCCTTAAAAATAAAGCAATTGATAATTTATGACTTTTCATGCAGATGATGTAACTCTGGCTGCAACGCAATAGAGAACAGACTCTGACCTGCTCTATTCAATCTTGCCACAGGGAATGTAATAAGATTATTTTCTTCCAAAGGGAGTGCATGTCAGAAGAATGCATAAATTCCTAGCGTTCCTGCTGGGCTTATTGCCTGAAGGGAACATGGAAGAGGAGTAACAGGGCCTGCCAGTTTTTCAATAAAAGTAACAAAATAATTTTGCCTGCAAGTTTAAGTACAATAGAAGCAATATATTGTCAAGAGGCAGAAGAAGAAAGCGAAGAGCCTCCACTAGGAAGATTATTATATAATTTAAGGTCCATTTCCTGAAATTCTTCTAATAAAGAATAACTTCTACAAATGACCGTCAGAGTGACAAAATTATACAATAAGCAGTAGAATTAAAACGATTTTCCTTTTTGTTCGGATATCACTACAGTTGTAGAGGGGAAAATTCAAAAATCAAAATACCAAGTTAATGCATGAAAAATAAAGGTTTAATTCAAAAGGGGAGTTTGTTGACCATAGATATTATTCTAAGATGATTTTAGTTGAGGTTCGGTCAAGGTAAATCCAAATTCTCAGTCATGGAAATGTGAACTTAAGGACAGGACGTCCTCTCTCATCTTCATGATAGCCCTGAAGACGGCTTACAATGTAAGCCGAAACGTTGGCAGATAATCCTTTATTAAAAAATACATTTTTCAAATTTGTGTTTTTTGGATCCAGCTCGACCGAACCCCAACAAAAATCACCTTAGAATAAAGATTTAATACTTTGGAAATAAAGAGTAAAATCGGAAGTTTCTATTAGAGACATTTCCGATCCCAAATCATGCTTAGGGTTGCGAGTGTAAACGAGAAAAATAATAATATGAACACATCAGCAGATTGCACAATATTTGGAGAGATTGCAAATGTGGCAAAGGGAGTCAACCTAGTTTATTTCAATGCCAGCGAATATGGCAGAACCCAAAGCGATACTGAAGTAAATAAATAAAAAAACTATAATGGGAATAATATTAAAACTCATGCTTTTTTCCGTTCGAATATAGCTTATTATTGGAATTACATGTCTATAAATATAATCAATTTTAAGCTCCCAGGGATGCTCAAGTCTACTACCACAAGAATATTTTATGAATCCACCATCAAGCTAATGGCATACATTAATTATAAGGAAAACTGAAAACTGTCGCCTATAGTGGGTTGTCAAACACACACACACTCCCATCTCTCTTTGTATCCTGTCTAATATAGAACTAATTAGGGTGAATTTTACACTTGAAGGGAGTACAAGTGACTGTCTATTGGTACACCACCATGTCTGAGACACTTTGATCCAGTAAGCTAGCCAATTTGGGAGGGCGTCGGCCCGGAGAGGGGTGATCCTACTTAATTGGCTGAGGCCGGAGGGCAAGGGCCGTCTCAAAGACATACTGGATCCAGTAACAAGGGACCTCAGGATATGCCGGCAACAGACTTGAGGCTCTCGTCTTAATTGCTCCGTGGCCATTTTCACTCAGACCCTTTCTGGGATGTCATTTCTCCTAACACAGATCGCCTCGACAGTGGCCAAGTACTTGTAAAGTATTTGAGCAGGCAATATAGCTCGTAGGAATCTCTGTCCTCGCCCAACACCGGCAATTCCTAAGGAAGGGAATACTTACAGAAACTCGTGTAATTTACCGCAACACCCAAGAAGACTGTTGTACTAGATGTCTCAAGCTACTCTCATTATAAATATCGTGATGTTTGTGTGTTTTATGTGTATGTATTATATTCAATATAAATATATATGGTCCACTTATTGCATAAATGGCATATGATCCTTAGTTCTTTATTAAATAGTAATTTTTTTGCAGTCATCATTATTAAACCGTAGCCTTTATCAACATATACACACACACACACACACACACACAGAGGAATATATATATGTAATATGTCAAGAACAGGTAAGATCTCTATCCGCAGTGCACACACAAAAAGAAAAAATCACAAGGAGTATACTCTTGATAAATACACACACATACAGACTCGAAATTTAGACTTTCATTATTTTAGTATTTTATAAGCAGGATCAGGGGAGAATTCAATTTTAATATCATGAAGGAATTTTTGGAAACAGGATTTTTCGGAAGCAATTTTCAGATTAAAGAACGTTAAGTTTTTTTTTTTAACTTCAAAATTATGATAAAAGTCACAAGAAAGCGTTCATAAACAAATAATTATTTTATTTTAGCTAAACGCTGGCTAAAATAAAAACGTTCATGGCTACAAAATATTTTTTAATTTTTCGACTACTAAGACCTAATCAAAGGATTGACAATCCTTTCTTTACCTAATTGTTTTATTTCTTGTTCATAGATACATTTTTTAAATGGAATGGGTAGAAAGAGTAATACGGTTTCCTGCAGCCCTTTACTGTTATTCCAGAAGTGTTAAATATCTGTCTCGGTGCTGAAAGGAATTTTTTGTTCCCCATTATTATTGAAACGTGACAACCATAAAGAAGGTGGTTAAGAGACACAGTCTTAGCTTCGGAGAAATAACAGCTCCTCGTGAAGAACGACAGGAGCATTTGAGTGGAAGAGCAGACGAGCGCAGAGATAGAAAAAGGAATCCGCTGGAATGGCGAGAGACAGAGAGGGCAGGATAAAAAGCGGGATGGAAGGAGGTTATCATGAAGGTATGTTTTTTACCGTTGGATTGTGTTATCCCCCGACTCGGCGAAGTAATAGGGCTGGCGCAAAAGAAGCGGGCGACTTATAGCAGGGGGTTCTTCAAGGCGAGGGACACCTATCTGACCGCTAGGGACACACTTCTGTCACAGTCGCCGTCTCGTTAGCTGGAGCTCGAGGACAACACACAGCATTTCCGAGCTCTGCCTCGTCCTGACCAATCAGCAACAGTGTAATCTGGCTTCTTCAAGGTTGACCATCATTGGTGATGGTAATGAATCTTCCGGAACATCTTGGAACGTTCCATAGGGAAATCCCATGGTGATTTGACAATCCAAAGATTGAATAATCAGGTTTATACCGCTTCACAAAATTATTGCTCGAATTTGAGAAGAAGAACTCTTTTATATTTTTTAAAAATAAGTGTTTGCCTCCTTTTCAAACATTTAGGGTCATGAAGGGAGGAGATATATGTATGTTTCCATACCATTCTTAACACCCACGGCTCAGGACAAGTTTTATTTTATTTATCAATAAAAGTTTCACCAGAGCGGAATTTTAAATCGTAACGTCATGATTGTAAGACCCGAACAGATCCAAAGAGCTACTAGCTTTGGCACCCCACCACTTCTATAATACATAACATAATTTAATTTTTTTTTAAACCAAAAAAAATTACATCTATGATTATTGTGAAGCGTTACGTTAGAAAAGATATAATTGTCCTACAGCTGGACTCTCTCTTAATCCTTCACTATTGCCATATTGCCCTGGAGAGGGTCTAAATTTAGGCCGAAACATTAGCAGTAATAAAAATATTTTTATTCACGAATTAGTTTTTATTTCTTCAAATTCTGACTAATCCAAAAGTAAAAAAACAATGAACTTATACAAATACAATTGGCTCACAATATGTGGCTAAGCCAACTGATTAACCCTCATAAAGAATTACCAAGAGT
Source organism: Oncopeltus fasciatus (assembly GCA_000696205.2). Classification (NCBI taxonomy): domain Eukaryota; kingdom Metazoa; phylum Arthropoda; class Insecta; order Hemiptera; family Lygaeidae; genus Oncopeltus; species Oncopeltus fasciatus. The sequence goes on from KZ807101.1 coordinate 696,719, forward strand.
ATACATTACATGTAGATCCTATAATTTAAAAATAAATCAGGAATTGATTTTAAATAATTACTCCAAATCACTTCGAATAATCTATTTTACAGGCTACTACCATCTATAGAGCATTTACAAACTATCTTATTACTAAATCATCCTACATTATCATCTTCCCAGATTACTAAAAATGTAAGAAAAATAAATTAACTAAATTCATATGAATAATTAAAAGAATAAATCAATATTTAAAAAATGCATTCGTTATGAAAGCCATGGAAGAGTCGAAGGGGAGGTAAACAAATTGGAGTAAGGTAATAAAAGTCTTGTTCACTAATTACCTAAAATATAAATTTAAATTAAATCTAAATACAAAATAGGAATAAGTTATGCCAGTGGACACTTGTGAATGTTCTCGCATATAAATATTTGGAAAGTGTCATCCTTAATTCTTCCCACTTCCCATTACTCGACCATTAAGCCATCGCAGACGACAATTGCAGTGCAATAGATGCAGCGAGCTGACTGAGTCAGAGCATGAAAATCACGCCATTCGCAGACAGATATCTTTGGACTTTGGAGTCTGAGGTTAGAGCTCCGAAGCAGAAGCCAGGAGGACGAGTTCCAGGAAGGCGAGATCAGTCACCTATCTTGTTGGTTACTGACCTGCCCCAGTCCGTCAAAGTGAACGACACGGGATGGAGATAAGGCGAACGGGACGACCCTCCGTAGATGCATTTGCAAGTCAGCAGAAAAACGTGTAGAGGTCGCTGGCCACTCTCTGAGCGACGGGACCGATCGTCGACCCATTGTCCTTCAAATCGGTTGGATCCGACGCTCCTCATGGACAGGACAGGCATAAAGATGAGGGGGGATTACCAGAGAGCCCGAATAAAATAAAATTTACCAGTTAAACCTACATTGAAAATTAATCCTTAAATTTCGAGATTTTCGCCATACATTCTTGTCCTTGTTCAAAAAGGTTGTAGAAGAGACCACTAACAATTTTTTACACTTTATCATATAATAATTTTACAAAAATGTTCTCTTCCTGGTCAAACTTCTTTCCGCAAATAGTAAATAATGCAACATTAATATACCTTTGGTTCTTCCTCCCTTCCCCATAACTTCTATAGCAAGGGCTCTATCCCTTTATTCTTATAAGTTCTAAGACAAGCGGTTCCTAAAATTCTTTCTTTACACGGAGAAGTATTATGGGCATATAATTTTTCTTTCTTTTTAGGCTTAGCTCCCTTTCAACCACTTAGGGTCATGGAGGGAGGGATTATTTACAGGTTGTCACTCCATTCTAAACATCCATTGCTTAGAAGAAGCTTTTATTTTTTAATAAAAGCTTGCCGTGGGCGGGATTGGAACCCGAAGCATTAGGATTGCGAGATCCGAGCGGATCTCTGGAGCTTCCCTGGCACTCTCGCATATCCTTTTTGTAAGAAAGTTATTGCGAGTAAAAGTTCAGTGGCCTTGAGTGAAAAACCTTATTGTGTATTGTCATGCACTTCGTTCCATACAGATAACAACTGTGTATATAAGTTTCTCAAAAAATATTCCTTGGTGGTATGGAATAATATCCAGAAAAGTTGTGAGGAGTAAATAATATGACACCGGATGGTCTTCACCCTCACAAGCTTTAATAAACCACGAGGGCTATTAAGAATGTTCCGAAAGAAATTAGAAGAAGAATTAGAATAGACAAGGCAACTGAGGAGGCCGAGTGAGCTTGTGGCAGTGCTGGGGGAATCATGTAGCTAATGTAGGTAATCCCTTCAAATTTTAGAGCATCATTAAGAACTTAATTTTCAGAGGAATTAAATTTGACATAGAGAGTAAAATAAGTTGGCACAAAGAGTTGGATCTACCCTACTATCTTCGTTGAATTCTAAACTATCTTGCTTAAAAAGCGTTATATGTCTTATCTTAAATATTATGGAAAAAAAAAAAAATGTTAAGAAATTACAACTTTTAGTGCAAGGGAACAGAATAAAAAATCTTACTGTCCCAGCCAGGACTCGAACCTAGATCTCCTGCTATCCGGGCCGGTGCATTTTCCATATATTCGTATAGCATAAGACGGTATATTCGTCTGCCTCGGAGGTTATACTCTCGACACCAGTGCGAGGAATTTAATAACTTACTAATAAGTTATAATAACAAAGTCTAAACTTGTCTCGGTAGCATAAATGGAAAACGCACCGGCCCGGATAGCAGGAGATCCAGGTTCGAGTCCTGGCTGGGAGAGTTAGATTTTATTCTGTTCCCATGCACTAAAAATATATGTGGGATTAAATACCATAAAATAATACTATTAATAAAAGGTAGGGAAATTATATTTTACGCCTATTATGGTCTTATAAAGTTTCATATAACCTAAGCTATGACGAAGGCATTAAAAATTCTTGAATTCGACCTCTGTCATACCTTTCAAAAATATATATCTTATTCAATGGCCTGCAGAAACTAATTTGGATTAATGCAAAAAGTACAGAAGATAGAGATACAAAGGATTATTATATATTTATAAAACTTCAAATTTACTTTATTTTGCTTCTCATACGTAGAATCGGTAAAAAATTTAAATGCGTTTCAATAGCCGGGCATAAGTACATTCGAAAACTATAGTTTTTTTTTTTCTTCAAAAATATCTATTAAATAAAGATAACAAGAAACCATTCAGGTTTGGCTATCTACCTTAGTATATGAATTACGCATAAATGTTGTGTGTATTACAAATTTATTTTATACGTATAGAAAAGTACAAATCACGCTTGCATAAATAGTTCATATCGATTAAAATTTCATTCACACAAAACGGTCAAATTTATAGCTTGACCTGAAAAGAATCGATGAAGAATAAATTTTTTTTTTTTAAAAAGCCGTGGCATGGTACTAAGTGAAATCTCCTGGTTTTGTTAAGTCCTCATGTGAAAACCGATGCAAAATTAGATTTCATTGCATCTAGGCTCCTTCGAATTAAAGTACATTAGCTAAATTTGAAGGAGGTGGATTCATACATTTTTGAATAGACATGGCACTAATGATTGCAATTGGTGACAAAAGTAGATGCCAACTTCCATCACATAGCCCGATTTCGCATGCACTTCCACCATCGCCATTCCTATCTGGGCTTATGACATGCAAACACATTTATATTCTCACTGGCGAAGAGGCATGCATATAAGATGATAGGGTTCATTCGCAAAGCAACAAATCGAAATTTTATACAGGATGCTGGAGGCTTCAATTTTGATTAAACAGTCCCATACTGAAACCATTTGAATACACAACTCATAGTGATTACAAAAGAGGGTCAAAAATCTTTTCAAGTTCACCTTCCATGGAAAACGATGACATAAGGGTTCATCGCACTTCTTAGTTCCCTTGGAGAGGGCGATTTTCTTGAGCTAATAAAAAACAGTTTGCTCATGTCTTTTGAAAAAAAAAAATCTAGCAGCAGAGCGTAAAAAAGCTAGTATGTGTATTATAAAAAATCTCAGTTCCAACTCAATTCAATAAATAAATTAAGCTGGGTCAAAAGAAGGTAATGATATTTCAAATATTCTGACTACATTTTCTTCTTCAAACGAAAGCCACATTTTACGATGCATGGAAGGTTAATGACCTTCTACCGAACAATTTATTTGAGATTCCACTTCTCTAAAAGCGAATATAACTTTTCCGAGAACTAGTAACGTAAGATAATAATAGCTTTTTAAAGCTCTTAGGAATAGAAGGTTTTATTACCTACAAGAAAACCATTGGTCATTGTTCAGAAATGTTTTGAAAGTGAAAAATCATTTTGAATCAATGTAGATTCGAAGGCCCCGTTTCGCTTGGAAACAAGCATAATTCCTTAAGAGTATATTGTGGAACATCTTCTACGTTATGTTTGTACATAATTTTTAGTGCAAGGGAACAGAATAAAAAATCTAACTGTCCCAGCCAGGACTCGAACCTGGATCCCCTGCGATCCGGGCCGGTGCATTTACCACTTATGCTACCG